>ML250584.1:0-16069 GCA_005239495.1 Nicotiana undulata
TATATATATATATATTCACAAAATTTCGATGGATTCCGTCGAAAATTAAATAAAATTTAAATTTAAATTATTAATTTTATTTGTCTGGCCTTTTAAAATTTCTGACTGAATCTGTCCGAAATCACTGACTGATTCGATCGGAAATTGTTTTCCGACCAACTTCTTTCCGACTGACCAATTTCGATCGGAAAACAGTCGAAAATACGTGATTTCCGACTAATTTCCGACCGTTTTGGCCGTCGGAAATTTGTCGTTTTCTAGTAGTGAAATCACATCCCACCACCCCTCAACACAATCCTCTTTCTTCTCCTCCAATTGCTCCCACTGTACAACAAAGCCCTAATCCAGAGCCTAGAAGAAGGCGTGTAAAAATGCTAGCAAAAAAGAATGTGGCCTCTGGCTCTCTAGCTGAGAAAATGAACACCAAGTTTCAAGCTAGCCAGGCTAAAATCTGACTACTCAAATGACTCTTTCAATTCCGCATATGAGGGGGAAGCAACTGGGTCTGTCACGACCCAAAATCTATGGGTTGTGATGGCGCCGGACACCACTGTTAGGCAAGTCGACCCCTTAATCAGTTGGAACACTTTCCTGTTTAACATTTTAGAATCGAAGCCTCTTTTTGCATTTTCATTATTAAATAAATAAATTTTGTAATTTAAATACGGCAAGAAACAAACTTAATACAAAAAAAGAAATACCAAGACATCCCAAGAACCCGGTGACACAAGTCCATGAGCAATTTCTAAGAATTTATACAATTATACAACGCTTATCCGAAAAACAAATTGGACAAAGGCAATAAATATAAAATGTAAGTACACAGAAGGGAGACTCCGGCAGCTGTGGAACGCCTCTAGATGAATGCAGCCCGTATAAGTCTCCAAATCAATCACTGTACTATAAAGGTACATGTGCAACAAAATGCACAGAAAGTGTAGTATGAGTACATATACATATATGTACTCAGTGAGTATCCCGTCTAATCTCGAAGAAGTAGTGACGAGAGGTCGACTTGACACTCACTAAGGTCCAACAATATAAATAGGATAGAATATGTTGAAAGCCGTAGACATGTGAAGGCAGTTAAGCAGCAAATACATATATAAGGCACTAAAACCCGAATAATTTCAGAAAATAAGTAAATAAGTAATTTCCTTTTCATTTTTCCCCAGTCAACTGACAAGTCTTTATTAATGAAAACAATTAACAATTGACGTCCTTAAATAAATTTAAGAGTTTAAGTCACAAGAGGTATATCCTCTGTATATATACATATATATGCAGAGGGTCGATCGGCCCATCCCAAAAGTGCACCTTTAAATCCACCAAGGCGTACGACCCGCTCCTATAAATGTATCTTTAAATCCGACGTGGCGTATGGCCCGCTCCCACAAATGTATCTTTAAATCCGCTGTGGCGTACGACACGATCCCATAGGAGTGGGGGTTAACTCACTCCGCTCGCGGAATGTAATTGCGAAGCGGTCACATGCACACACAATATTCTTTCCTTTTCATAATACTTTCCATAAACAATTTCTTTCATAATACTTCCCGTAAAACAATACCTTTCATATTATTTTTCGTAAAACAATTCCTTTCATTTTATTTTCCGTAAAACAATTCCTTTCATTTTATTTTCCGTAAACAATTCCTTTCATATTATTTTTCGTAAAACAATTCCTTTCATTTTATTTTCCATAAAACAATTTCTTTCATTTTATTTTCCGTAAAACAATTCCTTTCATGTTATTTAAATTCCATAAATCTCAGAGAAACAAACCTACATATAATAAGGTTTCATAGCATATAATTCCGTACGAGAAGAACACAGGGCATGATGTGGGGCCTGACTACCCGGACATAACAATAATAGCCGCTACGTACGGACTCNTGGGGATAATTCCCTCTTACAAGGTTAGAAAGGAGACTCACCTCACTCCGAAGCTCCATAACCGGCCTCCAAGCCCTTCTGACGACTCCAATGGATGCACGACGTCCCAAAACTACCAAATAATGGCAATTCAATGAAAATATACTCTAATATTTGCTAAAAATTCAGATTATATAATTTTTCAATTCCGCTTAGTGAGTTTACAAAAATGCTCTCAGCCCCACGTGCCCGAATTCCAAAATTTCTTGAAGATAATCTCTACCCGAGGCTTTACTAGTTCAATCACACAATTTACACCAATATTCATGCTCAATTCGTGGCTAAAACCGAATTTTATCAATTTTAGGTTTCCTTGTAATTTTCCCACATTATTCCCAATTTCTCATATCAAATCTATGTAATAAATCTTGTATTTAACTTGGAAATAAGTAGAAACAACTTACCTTTGATGTTTGATGAAATCCCCCTTGAAATGCTCTCCAAAATCATCCAGGCCAAATGAAAAAAATGAAAGAAATGGCCAAAATTCGTGTTTAAAGAATCTGCTTCTGCTTCAACGAGTTGTACCTTGCACTTGTGCTGCACAGGTTGTACATCCTATTAAAATTTTCTCTTGTTGAACACCTTCTGTTAAAACACTCATAACCACTTGTAGAAATATCCAAATAACAAACGGTTTGAAGATTTAGAAACTAGACTCGAATATATTTAATTTGATAGGATTTAAACCATATAACTCTTCATATATTCCGAGATATGATCTTCTAAAGTTGGCTCCACGCATCAGAACATTCTGGCAAAACTTCCCCACCAGCCATCTTCAATCGGTCATAATGCTTCGCAAAAAACTCCAAATGACAACTGGTTTATTTTTCTGAAAATTACACTTCAACATCTACAACTTTCATGTTTTGCAAATTTTCAGATTCCTTATATATTATTATATATACGCTTCCAAAGTTAGCTCTTCGACGCATAATTTGCTGTCCAAAAAATGCAGCAGAAATTTTCTGCAATTGTTCCTTCTTTCTTTTGTCCGAAATTCATTCTGTTAACCTTCCGAAATCCACCCGAGGCCCTTGAGATCTTAACCAATTATACAACATCTCCCAAAAAATGATACGAACTTGCTCGAGGCCTCAAATCACATCAAACAACGCCGAAATCTCGAATCGCACTAAAATTCAAACTTTATGAACTTTGAAATTTCATACTTGTACATCCGATGCCGAAACCTATCAAATCACGTCCGATCAACCCCAAAATTTTACACACAGGTTCAACATTACGGACCTGCTCCAACTTTCAGAACTGGAATCCGACACCGATATCAAAAAGTCAAACTCTCGGTCAAACTTCTAAAAAACCTTCAAATTTCTATCTTTAGCCAAATGACTTCAAAATGACCTCCGGACATCCGAATTCACTTCTGATCTCGCTCCCAACTCCAGAATACCATACAAATCTATTCCCAAACTCGGAATCCCAAACGGACATCAATATCATTGAGATGCACTTCAAGCCAAACTTAGGAAATTTATTCAAAAATGCTGACTTCCACAATATACACTGAAACGCTCCCGGGTTATCCAAATCCCGATCCGGACATATGCCCAAGTCCGAAATCATTATACCAACCTGCTTGAACCTTCGGATCCTGATTCCGAGGTCGTTTACTCAAAATTCTAGTCCTACTCAATTTCTTCAACTTAAGGCTTCTGAAATGAAAATTTTCCTTTCAATTTAACTCCGAACCTCCTAAATTTCAACTCTGACCATACACGCAAGTCACAATACCCGAAATGAAGCTCTTCATGACCCCCAACTGCTGAACGACGCGCTGGATCTCAAAACGACCGGTCGATCGTTACATTCTCCCCCACTTAAACAGACGTTCGTCCTCGAACGTGCCAAGAACTGCCCCAGAATTATCTGAAATCACTGTTTAACACCTCGTGCACCTGCCCGTGCTACCACAACCCAGTTGAGCACATTAGCATGATAAAATCTTAAGGTATTCCCTTTTATCCATATAATAAACTCAGACCCCAGTTCCAACACTTGAAATTCTCTGTCTGCATGTTTCTAATATGTGAACACCGCATCAACTACCACACGAGGCACCAGAACACAACTGCGTATCCTTGCTGAATCAGCACCATACACCGCATAATCCATCATCTGACCACAATGACTCTCCTGAACCTTAATAGCTAGAATTCTACGAATTTGATGCTCTCAAAGCACCTTATAAGATACATATATACATCCTGCTATAATGCTGACGATACCACCACAACGGAGGAAATGTGGAGAGATTCCTAACCAACTGTAGTGTTAACTAAACATTAAAATCCTTCCTCCTGACTAAGATCATCATCTCATTACAACCAATGATGGTGATTGTCCTGTAATATACTTGCATAGTCTAATCACACCGATCCAAGATTTATAAATTTTGTCTCACCCAGTATGAACTGCTCAGACAACCAATCACCCCAAACACGGCCATTAGCCTCACACGATGCCACAATGCGCCAATAGGCCACAATTAGAACACGGAACATAAGGAAATGACTCCGGAAGGGACTACTCAACTCACGCAACTAATATGAACTTTCCTCAGAAAATTATGAAGTAAAACACAAGAAAATAATTACAGGAGCCTTGCTCAACATCACATTGTTGTGGCGTGCAACCCGATCCAAATAACATACCCCTGACGGCGTGCCACCCCATCCCATCATAAGATTTGCATAAGTAAATATACACGGAGCTGAATTGCTCACTGTTACAAATCACTGAATATCGGTTACAAGCACGCTAAGTGCATAATACCATTCTGGGGAGACTGATAGAGCCATATGCTACAAAAACTCCAGCACGAGTGAGGTGCGATATATAATCTGAATCTTAGGAGCCATCCTGCTCACATAACCTCATCACTACGCGGAACCTCAACACATAAGAAATTATCAAGCCGTTTCACAACTCACACGGCACAATCACAATATCACATGAATTTGACGAAGACGGGACAACACCTGATATCCCAATACCCCTCCTTGAGGAGTGCCATACTGAAATGAACACCTCTGACTCGCATGAAGCCCAAAATCTTGTTTAAATCCATTCACTCACTTCAAGCTGATTTTGCTCGCATTGAACTAGGACAATAGCCTTACCTGGGTCCAAACAACCCGCTTCCTTTTCCTTATACACACGAGTACAACCATCATAGCCGAGATAAACACCCCACAATCCACAACCAACTGAGCCGAACGCCTTCCAGGCATAAATTCTCAATTAAGCAATATTACACTCCTTTATACTTGGTCTAATTCTTCAACCAATCAGGTGACTACATGCCACACTTATGCAATCTTCCCGCGGTCATGCTCCCACGGCCTTCCACACAAGGTAACAAGTATGCACATCCATACCACCGACCACCCTAAGGCTGTAAAACAATTCAAGGACCCGTAACCAGGATACAAAGCCTCTTTCACCAAACACCGAACTCAGATGACACTGAAGACAGTATCAGTTTATTCTAATCATTTAAATCCTTTGTTCTTGCTCTTCTGAGCATCATGACATCCTTGTTAACACCGAACCGCAATCTCGATTCTTACGTCCAGCTACATACTGCTAACTACACCTAGCATGCCAATATGAAATAGTGCGAGAATTCCATCATAACTCATGAACCAATATTAGGGTGAACACTCCATCATATAGAGCCTTTACTTACCTCAATTCCTGAGAATCATAACAACTCACAAGTGAGCTCTCACAATCACAATACATGCAAATCCTTAAGTAGTGGTCTGAACCACCATAACCCTTCTAGGACCCACTTACACCTGACAGGCCATAGCACTTGAATGCTTCCAACTGAAATCTATTACGACGGCCGACAGGCCCCACACATATCTGCAAAGATCGTACACGTACTCAATCATACTGAAGGAACTGGTCACTGGCCTACTTCTGCTATTTCAACCATGGCTAACCAATCTATCTTCTTTTAATCATCTTTAGTTGCCTCAAAGGTAATAGTAACTTCCTTCAACTCATAGCAACTCAACCCTCACTCATCCCGAGTGACCTTGGTTCACGAGACCATGCTGCCTAAATTCTGCAACCCATCTCACAACCTCCTGATAATATTTCTACAACCCGGAGTCTATTTCTCTCACTCATCTGATACTATCCAGCGTGCTGAAATAACATAGAACACTCCAACCATCTTCCTTCCTCTTAGAGATTATACTGCAGAAGCTCGATTCTTAATTATACTGCTGCCTGAAACCCTTAAACACCGCATTCTCTAACATTCGAATTCATTAGGACCACTACTGAGAGTCAACCACTCTGATTGGCCCCTAATACAATCAACTCCAAGGCTCTCCTAGAACATGAACACCCTTTCAACGAAGCACGTGACTGAGTCGCTACCCTTACAACTTGCCTATGCCTTAAGCATAAATATTGAACCTTTCGAAGCCCAACCTTGGTCCAATAGGACCTACTTGTGCACATATTCATCAAATGCCATGCTCAATTACCGCTATACTCCTTTCCCTTAGTTGTAACAACTTGCCAATATGCCGAAAATCTGCAACTCCATGAGGACACAACCCCACAACTCAACTGCATGTGGTGGGACTCCCCCACTTTGGTTAACCTCATTCCTTTAAGCATTACCCAACTTCCTTTCCTTACGCCTGGCCTTTTTGAAATGGAACCACCACCTATCACTTTTCACATATCATCCTTCATCGCGTGCTTCTCAATTGCGTCCTTAATTCAACATCCTTCTTTGTAGCTCTTTGAGCCAGCAGATCACCACAACTTCGAACTCTCCGAAGATCATCTTTCTCGAGCTGCCTTCATTAGAGGTAACTGTTCAATTCTGAACCACTACACACCACGATCTCTGACAACCGCTTCTTCAACACCGCTTCACAACACTCTAACCCCATGCGACCTAAGAGATATAACACCGGCGAACTTAACACATTTTATTCGATCAAAAACACCGATACCACATCACGGATGAAAACTCCACCTCGCGTGATAGCACCAAGTCTCATTACTTTATCATCCCCCACCTAACCATTCATAGCCCCAATGCCTTTCCTTTTCCAGAACTAAAACACTGAAATCTCGTAACCACGCCTTGAGAAGACCTCCCTTCAAGACATTCATCACCCCAACATATGGGCAAGCATTCTACCATCGTATCGACATCGTGCGACAACCAATCTTGAGTGTCATCACAGCCTGAGAATGATCTCAAAGCCCTCATAATCACAGCTACTGGGTTGAAACACACAATATTCTTCCGGAAAGCCACGACAATAGCCTCAATCAACCTCGCAGGGAGGAACATCCCGCACCACATCCATAGTATAATTTTAATTCCTCGAAATCCTGATTCATAGCAAACGCTTCGCGATGCGTAAGATTGAGTGGGAAGAAACATAGGCATAAGCCTTAAAGGAATCAAATCGTACGATGAGGAATCAAGAAGGGAAGTACTCCTAACAACCCTGTAGCCTCTCGAAGATAAGTACAGACGTCTCCGTATCGATCTGCAAGACTCTACTATACTTGCTCATGACTCGTGAAACCTAAGGGAACCTAGTGCTCTGATACCACGTTGTCACGACCCAAAACCTATGGGTTGTGATGGCGCCAGACACCACTGTCAAGCAAGCCGGCCCCTTAATCAGTTGGAACACTTTCCTGTTAACATTTTAGAATCGAAGCCCCTTCTTGCATTTTCATTATTAAATAAATAAATCTCGTAATTTAAATACGGCAAGAAACCAACTTAATACAAAAAAATAAATACCAAAACATCCCTAGAACCCGGTGACACAAGTCCATGAGCAATTTCTAAGAATTTATACAATTATACAACGCTTGTCCGAAAAACAAATTGGACAAAGGCAATAAATATAAAATGTAAGTACACAGAAGGGAGACTCCGGCAGCTGTGGAACGCCTCTGGATGAATGCAGCCCGTACAAGTCCCCAAATCAATCAATGTACTATAAAGGTACTTGTGCAACAAAATGCATAGAAAGTGTAGTATAAGTACATATACATATATGTACCCAGTGCGTATCCCGTCTAATCTCGAAGAAGTAGTGACGAGAGGTCGACTTGACACTCACTAAGGTCCAACAATATAAATAGGACAGAATATGCTGAAAGCAGTAGACATGTGAAGGCAGTTAAGCAGCAAATATATATATAAGGCACTGAAATCCGAATAATTTCTGAAAATAAGTAAATAAGTAATTTCCTTTTCATTTTTCCCCAATCAACTGACAAGTCTTTATTCATGAAAATATTTAACAATTGACGTCCTTAAATCAATTTAACAGTTTAAGTCACAAGAGGTATATCCTATGTATATATACATATATATGCCGAGGGTCGGTCGGCCCGTCCCAAAAGTGCACCTTTATATCCGTCGTGGCGTCCGAACCCCTTCCATAAATGTATCTTTAAATCCGTCGTGGCGTACGGCCCGCTCCCATAAATGTATCTTTAAATCCGCCGTGGGGTACGACCCGATCCCATAAGAGTGGGGGTAAACACACTGCGCTCGCGTAATGTAAATTGCGAAGCGGTCACATGCACACACAATATTCTTTCCTTTTTATAATACTTTTCATAAACAATTTCTTTCATACTACTTCCCGTAAAACAATCCCTTTCATATTATTTTCTGTAAAACAATTCCTTTCATTTTATTTTCCGTAAAACAAATCCTTTCATTTTATTTTCTGTAAAACAATTTCTTTCATATTATTTTTCGTAAAACAATTCCTTTCATATTATTTAAATTCCATAAATATTAGAGAAACAAATCTACATATAATTTCGTACGAGCAGAACACAGGACATGATGTGGGGCCTGACTACCCGGACATAACAACAATAGCCGCTACGTACGGACTCTCGTCACTTGGTACGTACGAAGCTCCATAACCGGCTTCCAAGCCCTTTCGACGACTCCAATAGATGCACGACGTCCCAAAACTACCAAATAATGACAATTCAATGAAAAAATACTCTAATATTTGCTAAAAATTCAGATAATATAATTTCCTAACTCCGCTCAGTGAATTGACCAAAATGCCCTCGGGCCCACATGCCCGGATTCCGAAATTTCTTGAAGATAATCTTTACCCGAAGCTTTACTAGTTCAATCACACAATTTACTCAAATATTCATGCTCAATTCGTGGCTAAAATCAAATTTTATCAATTCTAGGTTTCCTTGCTATTTCCCCACATTTTTCCCAATTTCTCATATCAAATCTATGTAATAAATCTTGTATTTAACTTGGAAATAAGTAGAAGCAACTTACCTTTGATGTTTGATGAAATCCCCCTTGAAATGCTCTCCAAAATCATCCAAGCCAAATGAATTAAATGAAAGAAATGGCCAAAATTCGTGTTTAAAGAATCTGCCCCTACTTCATCGAGTTGTACCTTGCACTTGTGATGCACAGGTTGTACATCCTATTAAAATTTTCTCTTGTTGAACACCTTCTGTTAAAACATCCATAACTTCTTGTAAAAATATCCAAACACCAAACGGTTTGAAGATTTAGAAACTACACTCGAAGATCTTTAATTTGATAGGTTGTACACCATATACCTATTTATATATTCCGAGATATAATCTTCTAAAGTCGGCTCCACGCATCAGAAAATTCTGGCGAAACTGCCCCACCAGCCATCTTCAATCGGTCATAACGTTTTGCACAAAACTCCAAATGACAAATGGTTTAATTTTCTGAATACTATACTTCAAGATATAAAACGTTCATGTTTTGCAAATTTTCAGATTCTTTATAGATTATTATATATACGCTTCCAAAGTTAGCTCTTCGACGCACAATTTGCTGTCAAAAAAATGTAGCAGAAATTTTCTGCAATTTTTCCTTCTTTCTTTTGTCCGAAATTCATTCCGTTAACTTTCTGAAATCCATCTGAGGCCCTCGGGACCTTAACCTATTGTACCAACATGTCTCAAAACATGATACGAACTTCCTCGACGCCTTAAATCACATCAAACAATGCCAAAATCCCGAATCACACTAAAATTCAAACTCTATGAACTTTGAAATTTCAAACTTCTACATCTGATGCCGAAACCTATCAAATCACGTCCGATCCACCCCAAATTTTGCACACAGGTCTTATTCGACAGTACGGACATGCTCCAACATTCGGAACTAGAATCCGACACCGATATCAAAAAGTCAAACTCTCGGTCAAACTTCTCAAAAACTTTAAAATTTCTATCTTTAGCCAAATGACTTTAAAATGACCTCCGGACATCCAAATTCACTTCTAATCGCGCTCCCAACTCCAGAATCACCATACGAAGCTATTATTATACTCGAAATCCCAAACGAACATCAATATCATTGAAATGCGCTTCAAGCCAAACGTAGGAAATTTCTTCAAAAATGCTGACTTCCACAATATACACTGAAATGCTCCCGGGTTATCTAAATCCCGATACGGACATACGCCTAAGTATGAAATCATCATACGAACCTGCTGGAACATTCGAATCCTGATTTCGAAGTCTTCTACTCAAAATTCTAGTCTTACTCAATTTCTTCAACTTAAGGCTTCTGAAATGAGAATTTTCCTTTCAATTTAACTCTGAACCTCCTGAATTTCAACTCTGACCATACACGCAAGTCAAAATACCCGAAATGAAGTTGTTCATGACCCCCAACTGTTGAACGACACGTTGGATCTCAACACGACCGGTCGGGTCGTTACAGGGTCATCCGATTCTGAACAAGTAACATCAACTTCTAAAATTGGGCCTGATCTTGAACCAGTCTCGTCTAAAAATAGGTTTGTTCTAATTGGGTTTGTAGTTGATGTTGAAATTCCTAATAGGCGAAGAATAGGCGGTAAAAATAACATTGTGAAAGAAATTGAGAGAGAGGGAGGAAGAAGTTCTATGAGGGGAACAGGGGTAGAAGGTACTCCATTGAAAATATGTGTACCGAGGAAGGTGCCAAGGCTATAGGGGGAAGTAACTCAATAGAGGCTGCAGAGGTGCTTGAAAATCTTCAACATGCAACTGATGAACCTAGTTCATATAATGAGGAAACCTTGGCTCATCTTATGAGAAAGTTAGGGGAGAGCTATAAACCCAAAAAGAAGAGGTCACCCAAGACTAAGAAAGCTGACACTCCAGTGAAAAGCAAGAAGGAAAAAGCCACTCCCTCTGTTGTAACTTCCATTTCTAGATGTCTCACTACAAGGAGTACAATTAGGCAGAGTGAAAAGGAGTTGCAGAAAGTTTTGAGAGAGAGTAGGAGAAAGAAAGCTGAAAAAGAGAAGGCAAAAGTGTTTGAGCCCACAGAGGCTATTGATGTTGAAGAGATGGACCCGGTCCATCAAGAGGAACAAATGGCAGAAGTTGAGGTTGAGACACATAACCAAAGAAGACCAAGACTTCTTCCAAGAAGTCAGCATCTGTGTATGCTACACCCTCGACTGTTGCTAAGAGAACTAGGTCCACATCAAAGAAGGTTCAGTTTGATGATGATAATGAGTGGAGTGGTGAAAAAGCAGAGGAGTCTGGTGGAGAGACAGATAAGTTGACCAAGTTTGGGAAGCGCACGATACTGAAAGGAAGGATGTTGAGGGATCTTGAAGAATCATGCATGATTTACCTTGTGGACACTCTGGATATGCATGGCTGGAAGGACATGGTCCTTCAACTTGATGGAAGGCTGGCCAGGAGTGAAATTGTCGAGTTTATGGAAAATGCAGAGATCAAGGATAGAAGGGTCTCCAGTCAGGTAAAGGGGATTAAAATCTCCTTTGATGCCAAGGAGCTGGGTGAGATTCTTGGGATTCCCTCTAAGGGATATGATGATTATACAAGGCATAGGTGGCCCAGCTTGGATGGCCTTCCTTCTGCAATCCAAATCACTAGGAGGTTCAGTGACAATGATAAAGAGGTGGAACCAAGGGCTGTATACAAAAGCGAGATGAAGCCTCAACACAAAGTAGTTTTTTGAGTTCGTCAATAAATGCATACTACCCAGGCAAGAGAGGAGGCACATAGCAAACTATATGGATTTAACTCTCATGGAATGCCTGGACAGTGGAAGGCAACTCAACTGGCCCTCTTTCATCGTTCAATTGCTAGACAGGGTGGTCAATGGCTCCAAGGCCCATGCTATCCCATATGGTTTTATCCTAATGACTGTGCTGGAACACTTCAAAGTGCCCCTGAAGAAGGCGGAAATGAGCCACTGTTAAGGACCAATTTGGGAAGAACACGCTTCTGGCATGTGACTACATTGTGAATGTTCTTGATGATGAACCCGTTTTATCCAGAAAAATGCATGTGAACAGCAAGGTTAGGGCGCTTGTACATGAAGGTGGGGTTAAGGATGCTTTCTTCGACTAAAGACCCGCCTTACAGAGGTTGAGGCTGAGCGAGATGCTCTCAAAGATGAACTGGCCAAAGAGAAGGAGAAGAATGAAGGGATTCTTCAACATATGTTATCTCTTATCCAAGCAAAGAACCCAACCTCCACCCCTTCCCAGCCTTAGGTGTCCAGTGCCTGTCCTCACCCCTCTATGACCTAGATTCAGGATTTTGTTTGCTAATTTTTGCTCATGGTTGTAACTAATTTTATTTCTTTGTGTGTTTGGTGACTGAAATATTCTCTAATCATTGAATTGTGATGTTTCTTATCTTACCTTTGTCTCACTTTATTTAATAGTCTGCATTCTTGGTTTACTATTGATGATTAATCCATTTTTTCACTTGCATTTGCCTCAGTGGCCATGAGTAATTATTATAAATCTTGTAATTCTAACACTTTGCAACTTTTCGATGATGTCAAAAGGGGGAAGATGTGCTATATTGAAAAATTGTGATATTTATAACCTAATGAACATGGTTCTTTATGATAAATGCTTAATGCTATAAAAAGTGTCAATGTTGGATTCACGTGATTACAGGTCTAAGCACAGAGTTTGTCATCATCAAAAAGGGGGAATTTGTTGGATCAAGAAGCTGAATGGTTTTGAAGATTGACAAATGAACTCAGTGTTGAACTAGGTCCATCACTGGAGACATAGACATGCAGAGTTAATGGCACATGAGGTGATCACACACAGGAGATAAACACAATCAGTGATCTGAAGAGATATCTCCTGATCGAAAAGGTTGAAAATTGATAGGGAGATGGACTCCTTATTTAGTAAGGACATAATCAAGATAGAAGAGGATCTAGGGAGTTGAGATCAACTAGAACTCTTCCACCAAGGAAGAGTTGCATCCGAATTCTAGTATATATCCTTGTCTACAGATCCTATATATTGTCAAGAGTTCTTGTTGAACAAGTACACACAAACGCATAAGCAAAACAAGAATTGAGAGCAAAATTACCAAAGCAATTTTGCAAGTAGCTCGTGTGAGAATTGAGTGTGCGAATCTGAAGCTACTTGAACCAGCTAGAAGAACCAATTCCATCTGTTGTCTTTTAGTCTAGTTTAATTATAGTAGGTGATTATAAATTTTACCTTTCAGCTTTATCTAGAAGCACTTGTAATAGGTACGGGGCGTTCAAGTTAGAGTTAACTTGAAGCTTATTGCAAATAGCTAGAGGCTAGTTTGCCACAAGGGGATTAGAGTTAGTCCTTAGGTTTACAAAAGAATTTATTTTGTAAATGCTATTTGGCTCATTGATTTAGTGAAGAGTTTTGGAAAATCCTACTAGGAAGTAGGTCGTGGTTTTTTCACCTTTTGAGCTAGGTGTTTTCCACGTAAAATCACTGTGTCCTTTAAATTCTGCATTTATTATTCCGCAAATTGTAGGAGTTGGATCACATAAAAGAACCTGGTCCTTCTATAACTACTGCATGCAAAAATTGGACACCACCCAAATCACCCCCCTCCCCTTTAGTGTGGTATTGTCGTTTAGAACATCATTGTTGCTGTAACGACCCGACTTGTCGTTTTAAGAATTTATGCCCCGTTCAGTGACTTAAGGTATCGAGTAGCTTCACAATAGGTATTATGACTCGCATGTGTGGTCAAGTTTAGTTTTCGGAAGATTCAGAATTTAAATTAAAGAAATATTCTCACTTCGAAGCTTAAATAGAAAGAGTTGACCAGAAAGTTGACTTTAGAGAAAATGACCTCGAAATGGAGATTTGATGATGTCAATAGTTTCGTATGATGATTTCGTACTTAGGTGTATGTTCGGATTTGTATTTGTTAGTCCGTAGAACAGTTCGGCGAATTTTGGCGAAATTAGAAAGTTGACGTGTTATAATTATATTATTTTATGTGCGGACGAGGTCGATTAATATGATGGATACCAATTGGATATGATAATAAGTGTATGAGGCATATTTTAAGATATATGGGGCCTAAGGAAAGTTCTAAGTCCAAGCCAAGTTGGAAAATTTCATAATAGACTAAAATTCCAAGAGAATGCGCACTAGACCCTACTTTGGACGAGAATAGATATAAATATATGAATATTTATATGGTGTATAACCTATCAATTTAAAGCTCTTCGANTTATATTATTTTATGTGCGGACGAGGTCGATTAATATGATGGATACCAATTGGATATGATAATAAGTGTATGAGGCATATTTTAAGATATATGGGGCCTAAGGAAAGTTCTAAGTCCAAGCCAAGTTGGAAAATTTCATAATAGACTAAAATTCCAAGAGAATGCGCACTAGACCCTACTTTGGACGAGAATAGATATAAATATATGAATATTTATATGGTGTATAACCTATCAATTTGAAGCTCTTCGAGTCTAGTCTCCAACGCTTCAAACCGTTCGTCATTTGGACATTCCTACACAAAGTTATGATCAAATTTCCAAAAGCTGGGACAATGCATTCCTGTGGGAGCGATTATGCGATCGCATATGAAGTATGCGGTCCGCATACTTGATATGGGACCGCAAAACTGGTCGCAGAGTGCTCCAGAATTGCCCAGTTTTGGGCACCGAGTTATGCGACGCGTATGCGGTCCGCATACCCATTCTGCGACGCATTATGCGATCACAGACCTTATTTCGGAGGCTTAATCTTCCTATTTTCATAACCCGACCCAATTTTGATAAATGGACTTTGGGGTTTATTTTGGGGTGATTATCTGAGCATTCTAGAGAGAGAAGAGAGCATTTTAGAGAGATAAGGGGGAAACCCAACATTCAAACCATCCAATCTTCAAGAATCAAGGAACCCAATCACAAAATATTCATCTAAGAGGTAAGGATTCCATACCCTAGTCTTTAATTTCGATTTTTGGGTAAAGATGGGGGATTAGGAGAACAATTCTATGGTGTGAAAGTATTAGTTATACATGCTTGTAACAATAAGTTTGTGGGAAGATTGTTGAATTCAAATAGGTAAAGATTGGGTTGAAAAATGGTAGAAATCTTCAAAACTTTAATTTAGGATTTGCAAGGTCATCCGATGTCGGAATTAGATAATTTTTGTATGGTTGAACTCGTATCAGAACGGGTGTTCGGATTTTGTAAGTTTTTCTGGAATTCAGAACGTGGGTCCCGCTGTCGATTTTTAAAAGGAATTTCGGATTTTAATCCAGAATATTAGTAATTTGATATGGAATTAATTCATACGATTCATATTGAGTATATTGAATTGTTTGTGATTAGATTTGAAGCTTTTGGACTCGAATTTGAGAGGTAAAGGTTTATTGGAATCTTGAATTTGGTTGCGAAATGAGGTAAGTATCTTGCCTAACCTTGTGCGGGGATACTACCCCCTAGGATTGAGTCTTCTTTGTTGATTGTAGTCCGTGTATGCGAGGTGACGAGTGCGTACTCCGACTTATTTGCTAATAGAATGGCCTTGTAGGGTTCATAGGTCCTTATGTTACCTGTGTACGAATGATAATTGATAGATTTGAGTCCTTGGTGGTTAATTTCATGCTTTCCTGCTTAAATTAGAATTACTTGCTCTTGGATTCCTTCGTTGGCTATTTGATCTTAATTGACTTAACGGAATAATTTACCGTTCTTATTTTCATGATATATTTGCGTACTAGAACCGCCCAATTGACTATATTATTGTTATCTAGCTTTATAGTTGTCT
>MDKH01013526.1:0-12889 GCA_005239495.1 Nicotiana undulata
ATCCAATACAAGTCAATATCCATAAAACAATGCCAAATAATCATGCGCACACAGGAATAAGACGACCGGCCAGAGTCCTAAGGAAAAATAGCTATGCACTGCCGGGGATCGACCGGCCCGTCCCAAAAGTGCATGATTACCATAATCATGAGGAAAAATAGCTATGCACTACCGGGGATCGACCGTCCCGTCCCAAAAGTGCATGCTTACCATAGTCATATCTACGCACTGCCGAGGATCGATCGACCCGTCCCAAAAGTGCGTCTTTCAATATAACCATATCATAACATAGTACAACTTCGTCCATGCACTGCCGAGGATCGAACGGACCGTACCAAAAGTGCATTCTCAATTATATCATCTTTGTGCACTGCCGAGGATCGATCGGCCCGTCCCAAAAGTGCACCTTTCAATCCGCCGTGGCGTACGGCCTGCTCCCATGAGAGTGGGGGAAATCACACATCGCTCGCGTAATGAAAATTGCGAAGCGGTCACATCACACCTAATAACATATAAAACTTACTTTACATAACCAATTCCTTTCAATTCCACAATTTCCATAAAGTCTTAGAGAAAAGCAATATCACGCAAAATCATGAGTTCATAGCATATATGTCATTTGCAAGAAAGAGTATAAAGCATGCCGTGGCCCTAAAATTTCACGACATGGCACAATTCCTTTTTATATTACTTTTCGTAAAATAATTTCTTTTCTATTATTTAAATTCCATAAATGTCAGAGGAACAAAAACTACACATATAATCAGGGCTCATAACATATAGTTCATTACGAGTAGAAAACAGAGCATGATGTGGGGCCTAACTACCCGTACATAGCAATAATAGCCGCTACGCACGGACTCTCGTCACTTGGTGCGTACGTAGCCCCCACAAACAATTACACACATCACATAGAACACCTATGGGGACAATTCCCTCTTACAAGGTTAGAAAGGAGACTCACCTCGCTCTGAAGATCCATACCCGGCTTCTAAGCCTCTATGACGACTCCAATGGGTGCACGACGTCCCAAAACTACCAAATAACGGCAATTAAATGAAAATATACTCTATTTTTCATAACAAATTCAAATTATATCATTTCCCAACCCAGCTCAATGAAATGACCAAAAATTCCCTCGGGCTGACGTGCCCGGACTTCGAAATTTCTTGAAGAAAATCTCCACCCATAGCTTTACTAGTTCAAATATACAATTTACTCCTAATTCCATGCTCAAATTCGTGGTAAAATCCAATTTATCAAGTTTCTAGGTTTCTTCCAAAATCCCAAATTTTCCACAATTTTTTCATGTTTAATCTCATGTATAAACCTTGAATTAACTTGGAAATGAGAAGGAACCACTTACCTCTTGATGCTTTATGAAAATCACCCTTTGAAATCCTCCAAAATCGCTCCAACCAAGTGAAGAAGTGAAGAAAAATGAGCTAAACCCGCTAAAATATCATTCTGCCCAGGTATTTACTCATCCCGATCACGGGAAATGCTTCGCGATCGCGGAGAATAATTTTCCAGCCCAAAATTTGCTCTTCACGATTGCGGAAAACAATTGCCTAGCCTGCCCGGACAACCTCCAGTAGAATAATCATAACGTTTTGCATACAACTCCAAATGACACATGGTTAAATGTTTTGAAAACTAGCACAAAGATCTACAACTTCCATGTGTTGGTCATCTCCCAATTCCTTATAGATGTTCAGATATAATCTGGCAAAGTCAGCCCATGTGCAACACAACTTTCTTCTTCATCTTCCCGGACACCCTGTAGTGTAACAGCCATATCTCTTTGTAAACAAATCCAAATCATGAATGGCTTACTTTTATAGAAACTAGACACAAAGGGATACAACTTTAATATTTATACCATTTCAAAATTCCTTATAGATTGTGCGATATGAGCCTCCGAATTCGAGTCAGTGCAGCGGAACATTTACTCTACGCGATCGCAAAAGGCTTTCCGCGATCGCGCTTCACTGGCCCGTTTCTCACATTTTACTCACCGCGATCGCGACCAATTCCCCGCGATCTCGTAGAACACTGCTGTAGCCAAAAACCAGCAGTTATAAATGGCCTAGAATTGGTCTGAAACCACCCAGAAACTCACTCGAGCCCCTCGGGACCCCGTCCGAACGTACCAACAAGTCTCGAAACATATCACGGACTTAGTCGAGGCCTCAAATCACATCAAACAACGCCGAAAACACGAATCGCGCAAGAATTCAACTTTATGAACTTTAAAATTTCTAACTTTCACATCCGATGCCGAAACCTATCAAATCATGTCCGATTGACCCCAAATTTTGCACACAAGTTACATTCGACATTACGGACCTGCTCCAACTTTCGGAATCGCATTCCGACCCCGATATCAAAATTTCCACTTCTGGTCGGATTATCTCAAAAGCCTTCAAATTTCTATCTTTGGCCAAATGACTTCAAAGTGACCTACGGACATCCGAATTCACTTCCGATCGCGCTCCCAACTCCAGAATCATCATACGAAGCTATTCCCAGACTCGGAATCCCAAACGGACATCTATAACACTGAAATGCCTTGCAACCCAAATTTATGAATTTCTTCTAAAATACTAACTTCCACAATATACGCCGAAACGCTCCCGGGTTATCCAAAACCTGATCCGGACATATGCCCAAGTCCGAAATCATCATACGAACCTGCTGGAACCTTCAGATCTTGATTCCGAGGTCGTTTACTCAAAATTCCAATCTTAGTCAATTTCTTCAACTTAAGGCTTCCGAATTGAGAATTTTCCTTCCAATCTAACTCCGAACTTCCTAAATTTCAGCTCCGACCATACGCACAAGTCAAAATACCTGAAATGAAGCTGTTCATGACTTCCAACCGCTGATCGACGCGCTAGAGCTCAAAATGACCGGTCGGGTCGTTACATTCTCCCCCACTTAAACAGACGTTCGTCCTCAAACGTGCCATGAACTGCCCCAGAATTATCTGAAATCACTGTTTAACACCTTGTGCACCTGCATGTGCTACCATAACCCATTTGAGCACATTAGTTTGATAAAATCTGAAGATATTCCCTTTTATGTATATAATAAACTCAGACCCTAGTTCCAACACTTGAAATTCTCTTCCATGCCTGTTTCTAACATGTGAACACCACGTCAACTACCACACGAGGCACCAGAACACAACTGCGTGCCCTTGCTGAATCAGCACCATACACCGTATGATCCATTATCTTACCACAATGACGCTCCCTGAACCTTAATAGCCAGAATTATGTGAATTTGATGCTCTCAGGGCACCTTATAAGATACATTCATACATTCTGCTATAACGCTAACGATATCACCACCACGGAGGAGATGTGTAGAAATTCATAACCATCTGCAGAGTTAACCACACGTTGAAATCTTTTCTCTAAACTTAGATCATCATCTCATTGCAAACCAATAATGACAACTCCCTTGCAATATACTCGCATAATCCTATCACACCGATCCCAAATTTACATCTCGTCTCACCCAGTATGAACTGCTCAGGTAACCGATCACCCCAAACACGGCTAGAAGCTTCACACATGATGCCGCCACGCGCCAATAGGCCATAATTCGAACACGACACAAAAGGACTATAACATCAGGAAGGGACTGCCCGACTCACGCTATAAATATGGACTTTCCTCAGAGAAATAGGAAGTAAAACACAAGAATAATCATTATAGGAGTCTTGCTCAACATCACACTGTTGCGGCGCACAACCCGATCTAAATAACATACCCGTGGCGGCATGCCACCCGATCCCATCATAGAATTTACATAAAGAAATATATTCACAGAGCTGAGTTGCTCACTATTACAACTTACTAACATCGTTCACAAGCACGCTGAGTGCATAATACCATTATGGGGAGACTGATAGATCCCTATGCTACAAAAACTCCAGCACGACTGAGGTGCGATATATAATCTAAATCTCAGGAGCCATCATGCTCACATAACCTCGCCACTACGCGGAACCTCAACACATAAGAAATTATCAAGCCGTTTCACAACTCACACGACACAATCACAATATCACTTGAATTTGACGAAGACGGGACAACACTTGATATCCCAATACCCCTCATTGAGGAGTGCAATACTGAAATGAACACCTCTGACTCGCATGAAACCCAAAATCTTGTTTAAATCCATTCACTTACTTCAAGCTAATTCTGCTCGCATTGAACTAGGCTGATAGCCTTACCTGGTCAAAACAACCTACTTCCCTTCATAGCACGCAAGAACAACCATCATAGCCGGGACGAACACCCCACAATCTACAACCAACTGAACCGAACACCTTCAAGGAATAAATTCTCAAATAAGCAGTGTTGCCCTTCCTTATACTTGGTCTAAATCTCCAACCAGTAGGGTGACTACATGCCACTATTATACAATCCTCCCACGGTCATGCTCCCACGGCCTTCCACACAAGGTAACAAGTATGCACATCCATACCACCGACCACCCTAAGGCTGTAAAACAATTCAAGGACTCGTAACCAGGATACAAAGCCTCTTTTACCAAACACCAAACTCAGATGACACTGAAGACAATATCAGTTTATTCTAATCATTTAAATCCTTTGTTCTTGCTCCTCCGTGCATTATGACATCCTTGTTAACACCGAACCGCAAATCTCGATTCTTACGCCCAGTTACATACTGCTAACTGCAACATGCCAATATGAAATAGCGCGAGAATTCCATCATAACTCCTGAACCAATATTAGGGTGAACACTCCATCATATAGAGCCTTTACATACCTCAATTCCTGAGAACCATAACAACACACAAGTGAGCTCCCACAATCACAATACATGCAAATCCTTAAGTAGTGGTCTGAACCACCATAAGCCTTCTAGGACCCGCCTACACCTGACAGGCCATAGCACTTGAATGCTTCCAACTGAAATCTATTACGACGGCCGACAGGCCCCACACATATCTACACAGACCGTACACGCACTCAATCATACCGAAGGAACTAATCACTGCCGTACTTGTGCCATTTCAACCATGGCTAACAAATCTATCTTCTTTTAATCATCTTTAGTTGCCTCAAAGGTAATAGTAACTTCCTTCAACTCATAGCAGCTCAACCCTCACTCATCCCGAGTGACCTTGATTCACGAGACCATGCTGCCTAAATTCCGCAACCCGTCTCACAACCTCCTGATAATCTTTCTACAACCCGGAGTCTATTCCTTTCACTCCTCCGATACTATCCAGCGTGCTGAAAGTAACATAGAACGCTTCAATCATCTTTCCCTTCTCTCAGGAATTACACTGCCAAAGCCCGATTCTTAATCATATTACTGCTTTAAACCTTTAAACACCGCATCCCTAATCCTCCCAATTTACTAGGATCACTGCTGCGAGTCACCCACTCTGACTGGCCCCGAATACAATCAACTCCAAGGCTCTTCTAGCACCTAAACATCCTTTCAATGGAATACGTGACTGAGTCATTGCCCTTACAACTTGCCGATATGCCGACGAATCCGCAGCCCTATGAGAACACGATCCTACAACCCAATTGCAGGAGGTGGGACTCCCCCACTCAGCCCGAAGCTACTCCTTACCTCACTCTAGACCCATGCTGAAATCCTTCCTCCCTTGCTAGCATGGTCTTGCTCAACCAATCCGTCAGCCCTTCCGAAATTTTCCTATTAGCATTCCCCAAATACCCAAAAATCCTTAACATCATTCGCCCATTCTGCCTCCTAACAAATCGCCGCTATGATTCCTTACAGAGAACTACTAACCATACCACCGCTATCCTATACCCAGAAATATCCGCTAACCTATACCCAGAAATACCTGCTAACCTATTCCTAGAAATACCCACTAACCTATTCCTAGGAATACCTGCTAACCTATACCTAGAAATAACCCACCTGCAGAAATCACCAACTGACACCGTCCAACAATACTGCGTTACACACCCTCTACGACATCAATTTAAGCATGTTCTCATTCACCAACCTTGCCTGCCTGCTCCTCCTGGACATCTACTAACTGCTCCACCACATCTTCCGATCCACTACAGCTCTCAAATCACTCCAACTTCCCCTTAAGATAGGCAGTCATCTTACCACTGACCTCATGCTACGCTGCCGCTCTTCCACTTGTTAAACTCTTTCCTTTAAGCAACTACCAACTTCCGTTCCTTCCACCTGGACTTTCAGAAATTTAGCTGCCATCTGACACGTCTCTCGTGACTTCCTTCCTCACATGCTTCTTGTTGCGACCTCAATGCAATATCATTTCTCGTAACTCTTAAACCCGCAGATCACCACAATATCTGACTCTTCAAAGATCATCTTCCTCGAGCTGTCTTCCTAGAAGTAACTACTATGTTCTGAACCACCACACACCACGATCTCCGACATCCGTTCCTTCAATACTACTTCACAACACTTTAACCCAATGCAACTGAAGAACCATAACACCGACGAACTTAACGCATCCCATTCGATCAATCACGACAATATTACATCACATGGGAGTATTCCACCTCACTCAAAACCACAAAGTCTTGCTACTTTATCAATCTCAATCGGACCTTTCATAGTCCAGATTCCTTTCCTCCGCCGGAACTAAAATACTGAAATCATCGAAACCACGCCCTGAGAAGACCTCCCTTCTCATTCATTGCCCCTACATATGGGCAAGCATCCTACCATCCTATCAACACCGTGCGATATCCAATCGTAAGCATCATAACAACCTGATCATAGCCTCAAAGTCTTCAGAAACACAATTACTGAGCTGAAACAACATATTATTCTTCTGTAGGGCAGCAACAACAGCCCCAACCAACTGCACATGGAAAACATCTCGCACCATATCCGTAGCACCATTTCAATTCCTCAAAGCCTCGAATCATAGCAAGAGCTTCGCGACGTATAAGATTGCGTAGGAAGAAACATAGGCATAAACCTTAATGGAATCAAATCGCACGATGAGGAAACAAGAAGGGAAGTACTCCTACAACCCTGTAGCCACTCGAAGATAAGTATAGACATCTCCGTACCGATCCGAGAGACTCTACTAGACTTGCTCATGACTCGTGAAACCTAAGGGAACCTAGTGCTCTGATACAACGTTGTCACGACCCAAAATCTATGGGTTGTGATGGCGTGGGACACACTGTCAGGCAAGCCAATCCCTGAACTAGCTCAAACCATTTCCTGCTTAACATTTTCAAAATCATGCCTTTTTCTGCATTTATAATCAACTAATAAAAAGAATTCTCGTAAACTGAATACGGCGGAAAATCCACTTAATGCAGTACAAGAAATACCAAAACCTTCCCAGAACCCGGTGACACAAGTACCTGAGCAATTTCTAAGAATTTATACAATTATACAACTCTTGTCCGAGAATTTAAATTGGACAAAGGTAATAAAGACAAAAGCGTAGGGACATAGAAGGGTCTGCCAGCTGCGGAACGCCACCGGAACAATACAACCTAAGTAAGTCTCCGAATCAATCACTGCACTATGAGGGTACCTGTGCAACAAAATGCACAAAAAGTGTAGCATGAGTACATATACAACCCAGTGAGTATCCCGCCTAACCTCGAAGAAGTAGCGACGAGAGGTCGACTTGACACTCACTAAGGTCCAACAGTATGATACAACAATGATAAAACAATTAAAAGCAGAAGACATGTAAGACAGTGAGCATCAATTATGTATAAAGCACAGAAATCCAAGTAAATACTGGAACAATAACAATGGCCACTTTCTTTCCCCAAATATCCAATACAAGTCAATATCCATAAAATAATACCAAATAATCATGCGCACACAGGAATAAGACAACCGACCGGAGTCATAAGGAAAAATAGCTATGCACTGCCGGGGATCGACCGACCCGTCCCAAAAGTGCATGCTTACCATAGTCATATCTACGCACTGCCGAGGATCGATCGGCCCGTCCCAAAGGTTCGTCTTTCAATGTAACCATATCATAACATAGTACAACTTCGTCCATGCACTGCCGAGGATCGATCGACCCGTCCCAAAAGTGCACCTTTCAATCCGCCGTGGCGTACAACCTGCTCCCATGAGAGTGGGGAAAATCACACATCGCTTGCGGAATGTAAATTGCGAAGCGGTCACATGCACACACAATAACATATAAAACTTACTTTACATAAACAATCCCTTTCAATTCCACAATTTCCATAAAGTCTCAGAGAAAAGCAATATCACGCAAAATCATGAGTTCATAGCATATATGTCATTTGCAAGAAAGAGTATAAGGCATGCTGTGGACCTAAAATTTCACGACATGGCACAATTCCTTTTTATATTACTTTCCGTAAAATAATTTCTTTTCTATTATTTAAATTCCATAAATGTCAGAGGAACAAAAACTACACATATAATCAGGGCTCATAACATATAGTTCATTACGAGTAGAAAACAGAGCATGATGTGGGGCCTAACTACCCGGACATAGCAATAATAGCCGCTACGCACGGACTCTCGTCACTTGGTGCGTACGTAGCCCCCACAAACAATTACACACAACACATAGAACACCTATGGGGACAATTCCCTCTTACAAGGTTAGAAAGGAGACTCACCTCGCTCCGAAGATCCATACCCGGCTTCCAAGCCTCTATGACGACTCCAATGGGTGCACGACGTCCCAAAACTACCAAATAACGGCAATTAAATGAAAATATACTCTATTGTTCATAACAAATTCAAATTATATCATTTCGCAACCCGGCTCAATGAAATGACCAAAAATTCCCTCGGGATCACGTGCCCAGACTTCGAAATTTCTTGAAGAAAATCTCCACCCATAGCTTTACTAGTTCAAATATACAATTTACTCCTAATTTCATGCTCAAATTAGTGGTAAAATCCAATTTATCAAGTTTCTAGGTTTCTTCCAAAATCACAAATTTTCCACAATTATTTTATGTTTAATCTCATGTATAAACCTTGAATTAACTTGGAAATGAGAAGGAACCACTTACCTCTTGATGCTTGATGAAAATCACCCTTTGAAATCCTCCAAAATCGCTCCAACCAAGTGAAGAAGTGAAGAAAAATGAGCTAAACCCGCTAAAATATCATTCTGCCCAGGTATTTACTCATCGCGATCGCAGAAATGCTTCGCGATCGCGGAGAACAATTGCCCAGCCTGCCCGGACAACCTCCAGTAGAATAGTCTATAACATTTTGCACACAACTCCAAATGACAATTGGTTAAATGTTCTGAAAACTAGACTCAAAGATCTACAACTTCCATGTGTTTGGTAATCTCCCAATTCCTTAAATATTTCTAGATATAATCTGGCAAAGTCAGCCCATGTGCAACACAACTTTCATCTTCATCTTCCTGGACAACCTGTAGTGTAACAGCCATATCTCATTTTACACAAATCCAAATCATGAATGGTTTACTTTTCTAGAAACTAGGCACAAAGGTCTACAACTGTAATGTTTATACCATCTCAATATTCCTTATAGATTGTGAGATATGAGCCTCCGAAGTCGAGTAAGTGCAGCAGAACATTTACTCTACGCGATCGTGAAAGGTTTTCCGCGATCGCGATTCACTAGCCCGTTTCTCACATTTTACTCACCGCGATCGCGTAGAACACTGCTGTAGCCAAAAACCAGCAGTTATAAATGGCCTAGAATTGGTCCGAAATCACCCCGAAACTCACCCGAGCCCCTCGGGACCCTGTCCGAACGTACCAACAAGTCTGGAAACATATCACGGACTTAGTCGAGGACTCAAATCACATCAAACAACGCCGAAAACACGAATCACGCAAGAATTCAACTTTATGAACTTTGAAATTTCTAACTTTCACATCTGATGCCGAAACCTATCAAATCATGTCCGATTGACCCCAAATTTTGCACACAAGTCTCATTCGACATTACAGACATGCTCCAACTTTTGGAATCGCAGTCCGAACCCGATATCAAAATTTCCACTTCCGGTCGGATTTTCTCAAAAGCCTTCAAACTTCTATCTTTAGCCAAATGACTTCAAAATGACCTACGGACATCCGAATTCACTTCTGATCGCGCTCCCCACTCCAGAATCACCATACAAAGCTATTCCCAGACTCGGAATCCCAAACGGACATCTATAACACTGAAATGCCTTGCAACCCAAATTTATGAAGTTCTACTAAAATACTAACTTCCAAAATATATGCCGAAACGCTCCCGGGTTATCCAAAACCCGATACGGACATACGCCCAAGTCCGAAATTATCATACAAACCTGCTGGAACCTTCACATCCTGATTCCGAGGTCGTTACTCAAAATTCCAATCTTAGTCAATTTATTCAACTTAAGGCTTCCGAATTGAGAATTTTCCTTCCAATCTAACTCCGAACTTCCTGAATTTCAACTCCGACCATACGCACAAGTCAAAATACCTGAAATGAAGCTGTTCATGACTTCCAACCGCTGAACGACGCGCTAGAGCTCAAAACGTTCGGCCGGGTCGTTACAGGGCCCGAGGCTGTAGCTTATTAAGATAAACATGTTGTTCATCATTCAGAAGAGGGAGTATTCATATCCTTACTTCCTTTGTTCAATTCATTTATCAGTTATCGGTTCAGTTATCAGTTATCAGTGCAGTTATCAGCTATCAGTTCAGTTATCATTTCAGTTTTAGTTTCAATAGCTATCATTTCAGTTATCGATTATTAATTCTCAGTTATCAGCTTAGTTTCAGTTTCAACATTTATAATTCTTTCTTTTAGTTGTTTTACATACCAGTGCAACTCAAATGTACTGACGTCCTTTTTGCCCGGGGCCTGCATCTCACGGTGCATGTAATGATTTACAGGTTGACGATTCAGAGCGTTAGGATTCTCGTACCAGCTATTTGGTGATCCCCAATTTTTTCGGGGAATTATCATTAACTTACAGTCTTCAGTATTTTTAGACAGTCAGTGTTTTCAGTACTTCATTAGAGTCTTCAAAGACTAGAGTAACAGTTAGACAGAGTCGCAAGTTTTCATATTAAGCCATGTTGGCTATAAATATGTTTCAGAATTGGATTAGTATTTCCGCAATTTGATTTATATCATTTAGACTTTCAGTATATCAACATGTATTAGTTTATCTTCCGCATTCAGTATGTTATGATATCAAATGTTGATTAAGCCAGCAAGTTGGTTCACTCGGTCACATGAAGTCAGGTATCGAGTGCCGTGTTACGTCCAGGCCCAGGTTCGGGGCGTGACAAAGCTTGGTATCATAGCCCTAGGTTCAAGAGTCTATGAAGCCGTGTCCAGTGGAGTTTCATTTATATGTGTGTGCCGGCCACTCATATAAATGGTTAACTACCAAGACATCCAGAATTGTCTCATTTCTTTCTACTCTAGATCGTTCCATGAAGCTTGAAGCAATAGGTAACCATCTCCTCCTATCGAATCCCAAACGTATCTAATGCCCAAGCGACGGGCAACAAAAATCCAAGGTTCTAGAGAGGATGATTTCCCCATTGGGGTATGATTATGGAGTACATGTTAGTAATAAATGAGACTTGAGAGGATGTTTGAAGTGGGATGCAATGGATAGTAGTACATATTAGAGCATAACCTTATCAGAAAGTACAAATTCAGTTATCATGTCTTATGGTTATCAATTTACCTCAGTTACCAGTTATATAGTCTTTCAGTTAGCATGTTTATGGTTATTCAGTATGCTAGTGTCATGACCCAAATTCCCAACCTTGGGGATCGTGATGGCGCCTAACACCACACTTGCTAGGCAAGCCAATGTTAGAATTCGATTGACTAATTTTCTTAATTTAATTACTTAAGCATAAATAAATCAATTTAAAATGGACTTTATTAACATAATTTCCAAGAACCTCAAAATAAATAAATAATAATAACACCCTAAATGAAATGAACCATGAACTAATTATATAATTAACTCTAAGACTACCCCAGGGTCTGATGTCACAATCCACGAACTACTAAAGAACACTACAAATAATGGCTGAAAGAAATAGCGTAACTGTTCTGAATATAGTAAAACACTGTATGAAAAAAAAATAGGAGAAGACTCTCGGAATCTGCAAACGCCGGCAGATGTACCTCGTGTCTCCAAATGAATCGGTGGTCGTCCTGAAATCCTCTACTGCTGACTAGTACCTGAATCTGTGCAAAAGAGCACAAAGTGTAGTATCAGTACAACCGACCCCATGTACTGAGTAAGTGCCGAGCCTAACCTCGGCAAAGTAGTGACGAGGCTAAGGCGGGGCTTCAACAATATAATCGATAACAACAATAAATAATAAAGCAAGAAATAAATCTAAACAAATAGACAAATAAGTGCTGCAGCAAAATAAAATAACTCAGCTATAACCAATTCTCAAATAAATTTCCAAATCTCCAAACTTAACTTTGAATAAAAATAGTGCTAAAATATTTGAAGAGTAGTAAAATAGACATTTTAACTTTTCAAAACTTTTAATTTCTTTTTCTTTAAAAAATCAGTAAAATATAAATGTCCTCCCTTATCGCTCCTTGTTGCGGCGTGCAACCCGCTCCCACCTGTCCTCCCTTATTGTTCCTCCCTAAAA
This sequence comes from Nicotiana undulata, assembly GCA_005239495.1. Taxonomy (NCBI): domain Eukaryota; kingdom Viridiplantae; phylum Streptophyta; class Magnoliopsida; order Solanales; family Solanaceae; genus Nicotiana; species Nicotiana undulata. Next base: position 12,641 of record MDKH01013526.1, read on the forward strand.
TATCACCCTTATTACTCCTGTTGCGGCGTGAAACCCGATCCCACCTGTCCACCCTTATCACTCCTTGTTGCGACGTGCAACCCGCTCCCACCAGACATGTCATATCAATTTATTCATAAATTTCACAGTTCAGGCCAAGCCTTTCACAATGTTTTGTCTAAACAATTATAAATAACAAATTATATTTTTCTCATAACTTCATCATATCCTCTCAACCATGAAACCAACGAGAATATCAAAAAAAAAAAA
>ML250586.1:671-32263 GCA_005239495.1 Nicotiana undulata
CAACAACTCCAGAAAGGGAAGTTTTCTCCAAAATTCTTTCCCGCATTCACTCAAAATAAAATGAAAAGAAAAGAAAAGAAAAGAAGAGAACGATGTTGAAAACAATCCAAACCTAAAGTGGTATAGGGTCTCCAATCCCTAGATACACCTTTCTCAACATAGGATATTTCATTCCTTAGTTGATGCCAACATAGGGTCCCCACTCCCTAATTGATGCCGGCATAACCCGATGATTCCTCCAACATAGGGTCCCACTCCCTAGCAGACACCAGCATAACCTGGTGATCTTTTTCTGACAACAACATAACCTGTTGATCTTCTTTAGATATCGGCATAACCCGGTAATCTCTTTCTTGGCAACAGCATAACCTGTTGACCTTTCCAGACACCAGCATAACCTGGTGATCGTTTTCTGACAACAGCATAACATGTTGATCCTCTCCAAATATCGGCATAACCCGGTAATCTCTTTTCCCGGCAACAGCATAACCTGTTGACCTTTTCAAACACCAGTATAACCTGGTGATCGTTTTCTGACAACATCATTACTTGTTGATACTCTCCAGATATCGACATAACCCGCTAATCTCTTTTCCCGGCAACAGCATAACCTGTTGACCTTTTCAGACACCAGCATAACCTTGTGATATTTTCTGACAACAGCATAACCTGTTGATCCTCTCCAGATACTGGCATAACCCAGTAATCTCTTTTCCCCCAGGAAACAGCATAACCTATTGACCTTTTCAGACACCAGCATAACCTGGTGATCTTTTCTTGACAACAGCATAACCTGTTGATCCTCTCCAGATACTGGCATAACCCAGTAATCTCTTTTCCCCCAGGAAACAGCATAACCTATTGACCTTTTCAGACACCAGCATAACCTGGTGATCTTTTCTTGACAACAGCATAACCTGTTGATCATGTCCTGACACTGGCATAACCTAGTGATCTCCTTTTCCCCAGGCAACAGCATAACCTGTTGACCTTTCCAGACACCGGCATAACCTGGTGATCTTTTCTTGACAACAGCATAACCTGTTGATCATTTCCAAACACTGGCATAACCCAGTGATCTCCTTTTCCCCAGGCAACAGCATAACTTGTTGACCTTCCCAGACACCGGCATAACCTGGTGATCTTTTCCTGACAACGGCATAACTCGTTGTTCACTTCTTGACACTGGATTAACCCAGTGATCTCTTTTTCAGGAAACAACATAACCTGTTGACCTTCCCAGACACCAGTATAACCTGGTGATCTTTTTTTCCTGACAACAGCATAACATGTTGATCATTTTCTTGACACTGGCATAACCCAGTGATCTTTTTTCCCGGCGACAGCATAACCTGTTGACCTTTCCAGACACCAGCAAAACCTGGTGATCTCTTCCTTGACAGCGGCATAACCCGTTGATCCTCCCCCCAGACATCGGCATAACCCGGTGATCTTTTCTTGACGACAGCATAACTTGTCAATCTTTTCCAACATAGGTTATCCAATCCCTAGTTGATTTTACTTTTTAGGCATATGGTATCCACTCCCTAGTCTACAATAACTCTGGGTGCACTGTTCCTGGCTTTTCATTGCTTTCAATAATAAAGTAGTATAGATTTCCTCACAATAACTCACGAAATTTTCCTAGTGAAAACTGGGGCAGAAAATTTCGTTCGTTTGCTTTTTGATTTTGTACGGATAGCATTTTTAGGACAATGGATTACAGACGACCAAAAGAAGACGTCTCAATTCAGAATAAAGAAAAGAAGAAAAGAGAAGACCAAACCCAAGATGCAGAAGCGGAAATGATGTAGATTGCTCAAGACAGATCGAAGTCACAAGCTATGCATACCCTTTCTTGATCCGAAAAGCTGAAGAAGATTGAACCGGCGCCTACAACTAACAAGCATCAAGGTCCAGATCACGTCTGTATAAAAACAGCCAAGACTCAAGATCAAGATTCGGCGAACTAATAGATAGGACTCTTGTAACTCATAGTTGATAGGTTTAGTTTAGTCTTTTTCATTTTGATTTTGGTGTAATAAGGAGCTCAGCGAGCAGTAAGCAGCAGCAATAGCAGCGAAATCACAGCTTCCCGGTAGTTCCAGCTACCAAAACTTCCAGAACTACACCGGCCTGATTCCTTTATAGCCAAGGATATGTAGGCAACCTTTGAAGCAAGGTTCGGTCAGAACTTTTTCAAAATGCTTCCAAGCGGAGTACCAAACGGGCAAAAATTGCTTGTGGTTGCTCACTTTATCTTTGCCCGAAAACTCTTCATGTTCTCGAGCAAAGAGGGGCAGCTGTGATCACCCAATTTTTGCCCCGCATGGAAATTACTCTTTAAAATAATCAAAAATAATTTTTAATGATTTTTAGGAACTTTTCTTTATTTTAGTTGCATTTCATGCATGTTTACTACTTTAAAATTATAGAAAAAATCATAAAAAATTGTCTCGTTTTCATTTCGTGCCATTTAAGGTTTAAATTGCATTTTTAGGATTTAGTTACATTATTAAATACGTCTTCTAAAAATCAAATTGCATTCGTAGGTTAATTAATCAATTAGTTGCACTAGTTCATCACTGGATAAAATAAATACATAGGCTAGCCAAGGAATAGATTTAAATTAAATTAGAGTCTAAAGTGGCTAATTCTGCAAAAAACATAAAAAGAAGAGAAGGTTGTTAAGGCTAAATTCGTACTGGGCCAATTTTCATGGCCCAATTCCCTCAAATCCACTCAGAACCAGCCTGCCTACCCGACCCGACCGGCCCAACCTCCCTCTCACTATAACCCTAAAGATAGGACCTAATCGCTAACACAGACCTCCCCCCTTCTCAAAAGAGCGAGCAACGGCGCTCCCCTTCCTCCTTCTCTTCATCTCCTCCTCTAATCAGGACCCCTTCAAAAAGAGCAGCTCCGCTGCCGGAGAGACGACTCCCCCCCCCCTTTTTTCCCAAAAACGGACGAATTTTCCTCCATAATAATTGAACCTTAGCCTTTCCTGTTATTGATTTTTCTCAAAACAACACACATATTCAGACCCTTCCCCGAAGCCAACGCCGTTTCCCTCCTCTTCTTGCTCACACGCCATACCCATGGACTTGCCTCACCATCAATTTCGATTTTGAGATCTAAAATCGATTTTAGCTATAGAACACAGAGAACCAGTTGAAGATACTCCAAATGCCTACAAAATGTCAGTTTAGATTTGTAGCTTCAAAGAGCTATTCGGTTTTCAGTTGATTGCTCGATCAATTTATGGGTTTCAGAGTGATTGAACTCTCAAACTGCCACCGAGTGCTGTTGATTCCCTTCATAGCTGAGCTTCGAACCCGCTGATTTTCTATAGCCCGTATTTGGAATATACGGATCGTTTTCTTTGCATCCAGGTGCATATCCTAAACTCCATACTTAAATTCTGGAATCCTAGTAAAATGACTGCTTATCAGCTCCATTTGTTTCAATTTTTAAAATCATTGTTGCTATTTATAATTGCTAGTCCCTGTTTGATATCACGAATGTATTACTTATTACTTTATGATTATGATTTCCATGATATGATCCTTTGTTCCTTTACTTCAAATCATTTTGGCATTCAAATTACTGAATTAAACTTGTTCCCTATCGATTTGGAATCAAATAAATATATATATACATATATATATTATGTTGATGCATTAGTTATGTACATGATTATTTTAATGACTGCATAAAGAGTGACTGGACTTTGAAAGGCGGTTGTATACAGTTTAAGCAAAGTCTGAAATCTCGTGGTCATTACTGTAAAAGATTTGGTGTGTAGTTTATGGTTTGACTTTCTTTCACCTTTTGTTGAACTCAAAGTATATTAGTTGTTGTTGGATAAAGATATTGACATAACAGTTTGCATATGTTTAAATCACATGATTTGGGGTGTGTAACATTTGTGACTATGTGTGAAAACTGCTTGTGTTTGGTAAAAATCGTGGATTCGTCCCTGTAAATCCCATTTCCCCTATTGCATAATAAGTTTCTTCCTGAAAGTGCAGTCGATGAATTGATTCACTGCGTGAAATGGAATCCTTACACTATATTAGCATTTGATTCCCTGAAATAGTATTAAGGAAAAGGCACAGACAAAACTAGATAAGGTAATTTTGAATTGTTTAAAGACAAATGGTACGTGAGAGAGAGACAACATCTGAACTTGAAATTATGACTTGCCCTTCCTCATAGGTTGTTCTTTTTCAGAGGAAAGAGGGGGTCATGTAACAAACATGGAGCGTACAATTACTAATACCATTAATGAATTTGTTAATGAATTGTGACTATGGTTATGGTTCCCATGACATAGTCACGATACGTAAATCTCATTCGGGTGTGCATTTCATGTGACCCAACAATAACTTCTAATAAAAAATAAACATGTCGTAAATCGCGGGTGCATTTCATGTGGCGCGATGTGCAACGTGTACCAAAACGACATTGTGACTTGTTCCAGAAATAATTCCAGAAAACATTAAAAGCGGTTCAAAAGGTTAAAAATGTACAATAGGTTTAAAACATGTAAATAATTAGATAATTAGACCAAATATTAATAGTTAAGCGACCGTGCTAGAACCACGGAATTCGGGAGTGCCTAACACCTTCTCCCGGGTTAACAGAATTCCTTACCCGGATTTCTGGTTCGCAGACTTTCAAAAAGAGTCAACATTCCTCGGTTTGGGATTTTTAATAAAATCGGTATCCCGGAACATCGTCAACAATCCGGGTGGCGACTCTGAAATAATAATAATTCCCAAAACCGAATAATGTCACTTTAATTGGAAAAACTCCCTTATTACCCTTCATTAATCAGCGGGGTAGTGAAAAAGGAGGTGTGACATTACCCATTCTCACCCGAAACCTATTCAAGTACCCGTTACCATATGATAACCATTCAACTATCCATAACCGTATCCAGATACATCCATCCACAATCTCAATATTGTCCCTGCCCAGAATATTTTGTTCGTTCTTACAATAACTCCATCGGCTTATTCCATAGTTGGATCCAGAACTACACACGGATTGATTCATGTAAGACCAGGGATATGTAGGTAGCTCAGAAGCCAAAGTGCAGCCTATATCTTTCAAATCACCCCATATCAAAATCGGTTATCATTTCTTTACCCGATAACTCTTTCATCCTTCCCGGGTAAAGAGGAGCAGCTGTTGATACTTGATACCTAATTTTTCCTCATATATTTCAAATATACATATATACTTTCAAACGAGTGCACATTCATCATCATTTGATTCATAAACACATACAAGTATTTTTCCTAATTTTTCATGATTTTAAAGATTTTTTAATCAATTTGTTCACATATTTTATTAAATAAATAACCATTAATTGCATCACAAATAATTTTATGATGATTTTATCATCTAACTTCATCATTTATATCCATATTAAGTTTTAAATATTTAGGCGTATTTATTATAATTACATTTGCATTTTTTTGGCTAAAATTGCACATTTTGCAATAATAGTCAATATACACTAATAATTACTTTATCTATGAAAAAAATAAATTTTTATGTTTTTATTGTGATAAATAATTGTTTAACTATTTTTATGCACAAATAATATTTTTTACTATTTGTTTATCATTTTAAAAAATTATTTTATTAATTAAAATGGGTATTTAACTAATAGCCCGAAATCCCTCATATTTTCGGACTTATGCTACCAAAACCAACCCAAATAACCCCAGGCCAACTATTTTAACACCTAGCCCATTCACCTTACCCTTTAGAAGCCCAAACCAACCGCCTAACCCAACAGGACCCACTTCAGACCCGCCCCACTTTCCTCTTAATCATGGTCGTTGATCTCAAATGATCAACGACCCAAAATAAAACCCTCACTCTCCTTATATCCCAACCCTCTAACCTTAACCTCATTTCTCTGATACCGCCACCTTTGAACACTCGCATCTCTAACCCTATGAACCCTAAGCCGCCGTCACCCAAAATCCCCTCTCCTAAACCCCCTTCTAATGGGATTTTCTTCTTATTTCTTTAAATATTAGTACCTTTTCGCTACTGGTCGATTTCTTATGGTGTTACTTAGTACTTTCCTAAACATGGAAAGTACTACCCCTCTGATTATGTTCTATTTCCGGTATCTGGACCATATTTCGTTTATATTGTTTGGATTTCTAGGATGTACACCTTTCCGAAAAAACTAGGTTTACCGAATTTCTCTCTTAAATTGATTTCAAAATTGATTTTACATGTTTTCTTTCCTTGTTTTGTTGTTTATTTTACTTTGTTTCATTATATGTTTGCCCGATTGTTCTTTTCTGTCAATATTTCCTCTTGCCCTAATTTAGGGTTTTCAGATCTCTTTAGATCGGGCCTAAAATTAGTTTGATTCTCTTATTTAGTGTTATTTGTATCTAAGTTCATCATATGCTACTGTTTTATGTATATTCCGTTGATATTTGTTTTCCTAAAAAACTAGGGTTTACTTTGTTTTGCTTCAAATCTGATTTTTTACTGATTATGTGTGTATTGCTTCCTTATTTGTGTTTGATTTTAAAAAATTTGTCGATTCAATCTTTGCTATTATAAACCCCTCCCCTTTCCCCTTTAGGACAGACCAGAATCACTATAATCTCACTAAGAAATTTAAGATTTGACTATGTGTTCTCTTTGCTATATCGTTCTATTTCTGGTTTTGGCCGGCTGAAAGACAAGGCCAAATATTTTGGGTTCTCGACTATTGTAATGTTATTCTTGCTTTTCTCGCCTAACTGGTCAGTCACTGTACCTTGGCCACTTTATTCTTATGCATTTTCAACTTGTGTCTATGACCCAATGTTTTAAAGTTTATTTTGAGCATGATTCTGTCAATTTCATACTTGTTCGAGTCTCTTTTGTTCTCTGATTAACACAGTTAGTTCTGAGACTATTTGGTTTCGAATAATATGAATCCTGTTATGTGTTTAGCTTAATACCTTCTAATTTATTTCCTGCATACACTTTTGTTAGTTCTGCACTCGCCTGAATTTCTAGTGATCTCTTAGGATAATACTAGAATACTTGATAATTCTGAATCTTTATAAAGTTTGTCTTGTTATGTTTGAGCAGTGTTAAGTTATTTTCTGTCACTCATGTACCCTGATAGATTGTCTTTTAGCATGTCTTTAGTTCATTTGATTCCCTATTATTATTTGACTTTTTGCTTTCAGGCCATATTTAAATATTGTTTGTGAATAAATAAAGCTTGTCCTTTATACTAGCATGTACACTTAGACTAATTAGACCTTTCATACCTTAACTTATTAAGTACTTGAGCATGAACAACTTTGCAAATCCTGCAATGTAATGCTGCCTATGTGTTCAGACCTTGTTGTCTACTACTCTGTGTTTTGAACTCTGTTATGTTGGCTTCCTAAAATGTAACGACCCGAATGGTCGTTTTGAGCATTTGCACTTCGCTCGGTAGTTTGGGGAACAAGTAGCTCTGTATGGTGATTTTGGACTTAGGATCATGTTTGAAATTTTGTTTTGGAAGTTTGTGGTTTAATTAGACTTGAAATGGCGAAAATAGAAATTTAAGTTTGGAAGTTTACCAGGGAGTTGACTTTCTGATATCGGTGTAGGAAACCATTTCTGAAAATTTTCATAGCTTCGTTATGTCATTTATGACTTGTGTACAAAATTTGAGGTCAATCGGACTTGATTTGATAGGTTTCGGCATCGAATATAGAAGTTGGATGTTCTTGGTTTCATTAAGCGCTAATAAGAAGTCGACGTGTGCTAATTATATTATTGTGTGTGTAGATGAGGACTATTAATATGATGAAAATCAATTGGATATGATAATAATTGTACGAGGCATATTATAAGTCATTTGGGGCCTTAGGAGAGGCCTAAGTTTAAGCCAAGTTGGAAAAATTACACGATTGGCTAAAATTCCAAATGAATACGCACAAGACCACACTTTGGACGGGCATATCTACATTTATATGAGGTGTTATGTTATGGACAACCTATCAAATGAAAGATCTTTTAGTATAGTTTTCAACACTTCAAACTGTTTGTCATTTGGACACTCCTACGAAAGGTTATGACCAAATTACCGAAGGCTGAAAAAATGCGATCTCGTGGCAATTCTGTGATCGCAGAATCATTATGTGGTCCGCATAATTGATCTGACACCGCAAAAATGGTCGCAAAATGGACCAGTGTAGCCCAGTTTTGGGCACTAGTTTCACGATGCATTCTGCGACCCGCATACCTATTCTGCGATGCATTATGCGAACGCAGACCTGATTTCGGAGGCTTCATTTTCCTATTTTCATAACCAGACCCCATTTTGATAAATAGGCTTAGGGGTTCATTTTGGGGTGATTTTCTGAGCATTCTAGAGAGATATGAGAGCATTTGAGAGAGAGAAGGAGGAACCCAACATTCAAATCATCCAATCTTGCATCAATCTTCAAGAATCAAAGAACTCAATCACAAGATCTTCATCAAAGAGGTAAATTTTCATACCCTAGTTTTCAATTTCGGAATTTGGATTAAGAGTTGGTCATGAGAGGTGTGATTCTTGGGTGTGAGAAAAATAAGGTTTGTGGGAAGATTTTGAGTTCAAATGGGTAAAGATTGGGTTGAAAATGGTAGAAATCTTCAAAGACTTTAATTGATGATTTGAGGGGTCAAATGTGATCGGATTTTGATAAATTTGGTATGTATAGACTCGTGAGTGGGTAAGGATTTAAGTTTTATAATTTTTGTCGGATTCCAAGACGTGGGGCCGGGTTTGGCCAATTTCGGGATTTTTGAAGTAATTTGGTTATTTTCGAGTGGGCTTTGTTCCTTTAGCGTATTTTGATGATATGAATCTGATTTTGAATAGATTCGGGATGAATTGAGTCTGAGTCGAGTGGCAAGGGCATCGCGGAGTAGATGTTCATCCGGTTTGAGGTAAGTAACGATTGTAAATCAAGACCTGAGGGTATGAAACCCCGGTGTTTCATATTGTTTTGATAAATGAGGTGACGCACATGCAAGGTGAAGAGCGTGTGGGTGTGCACCGATAGGGATTGTGACTTGGTTCGTCCTGTAGCGACTATTAAGCTGCGTGTTTGATTTGAAAGCATATGATATCCTGTATTTTAGAGATTTATACTTTATTATGGATTTATGCCATGTTTGGGGCCTTGTGCCGACCTGTTTAGACCCTCTGGGGTATTCTTACTACTGTCTTCACTCTATTTTGATAGAAAATATGAACTCAGTCATGCTTTATACATGTTCATTGTTTATTTCTGTTTACCACCCTATTTTAGAATACTGAAAGATAATTTGGGCTGAGTCCCTGTGATTTGTGGCGAGTTGGGCTGAGTCCCCGTGATTCGTGATGAGTTGCCCTATTGGCTTGTGAGAATGACTGAGTGAGGCCGAGAGCCAGACTTGTGAGGATAGTTAGGGATCGGGATGCACGCCGCAGCACTATATACATATATATATATATATATATATATATATATATATTGGATTGGGTTGCACGCCGCAGCGATATAGCACTTGGGTTGTAGGAGCCCCTCCCGGAGTCTGTACACCCCTAGTGAGCGCAGTCGACTATTATGGGTCAGGCTGCACGCCGCAGCGGCTATTATCATGGATTGAGCTGCAAGTCGCAGTGGGTTATTATATGGATCGGGTTGCACGCCGCAACGGTTTTTATATGGTATATGTTGAGTGAGAGTGCTGAGTGTGAGCATTTACTGCTGAGAGTTGAGTCCCGAGTGACTGAGAGGATCTCCCGATAGGCTTTATTTGTGAGTGATATTGTGCCCGAGGGGCTTATATACTATGAAACTACTGTTTTCACTCTTCCTTACACTGAGCCTCTAATGATAATGTTGAACAAATGTTTTATATGAGACTTTAAATGGAAAAGTGGAGTTTTATGAAAGATTCAGAAATATAGATTCCTGACTTGATTGATTCATTTTCACTATTGTTTATTATATGACCTCACATGATTTTAAATGCTCGTCACTGCACTCAAGTCTTTAGTTATGGTTGTTACTTACTGAGTTGTCGTACTCACGTTACTCCCTACACCTTGTGTGCAGATTCAGGTACCGGGGCAGAGCGATAGTTGAGCTACCCCATTTGGAGCATTGTTCGGAGATTGTGAGGTAGTTGTTCGGCGTCCGCAACCTACCCTTTCTCCTTCCTACTCTGTCATTTTATTTTACTTCCCAGACTTGTTATAGTAGAGAATTAGTATCAGATTGTATTACTTCTTAGATGTTCATGACGGTTGACTCCAGATGTTGGGGCTGTGTTTAAATGTTCTGATCACTTTTATTGTTTTGAAATGCTTAAAAGCGGAAATTATTATGAAATATCGGATAACTTATGTATTAAATAAAAAACCATTATGTCATTTTCAGTGAATTGGCTAGCCTAGTATCACGATAGGCGCCATCACGGCCAGTTTAGATTTGGGGTCGTGACAAAAAATCAAGTATTTTCAATATTTGCCCTTTAACCATTGCCTCCTTTTTATGTGTTGCCTATGCTACCATGAATTCCCATTCTTAGTCCCTTTAGGTTCTGTCCTTAACCTCCCCAGTGTGAGCACTGCTCGGGGTCCATGTGAGACCCTTGTGAACTCTGACACACTAGGGTTTGGTTTCTAATCTCCTTTGAATTGTTTCTGAGTATTTGTTCTTTAGTGTGAGCATTGCCCTGGGTTCTTGAAGCCCTTGGGAACTTTGACACACTAGAGATTTGGGTTCTGTGTGCTATGGGTGGATCATTTCACCACTAGTTGTTGTGCATCCATGAGTATAAACCTTGGAGCTGTTATGGTTGAAGGCCTGGTTTGTTCAGGTATATTTGGGCCTATTGAAGGCTCTTTATAGATTTACTTTATCTTCTGTAATTCATTCATTAACTTTGGTTTGTAATAATTTTGTAATAACAACTCTGGGTATTTAGTAAAATTGGGAAGGGTTTCTTATTTTCCATTTGCAAAGTCGGGTAGAAATCCTACCTATAGGGTCTCTATTTGTGCTATTGGTTATACTTATAAGTTCCACATTATGTTGTATAGATTCTATATTGTGTATACATGCTAGAAATCATGCCTATAGGACTAACGTTGTGATCTGTTATAAATCTTTCCCTTAGATGTATCAATTTGCCCAGTAATTGTCTGTTAGCAACCATGCCTATAGGATCAATACTTGGCTTAATTTGTTTCTGGCCCAATGTGTGTGAATTCCTGCTTATATACTGTCTAATGGTAGAAATCATACCTATAGGGTAAAAACAGTACACTTATAGAAATCATGCCTATAGGGTAAAAATAGTACACTTGTAGAAATCATGCATATAGGGTTAAAATCAGCTCACTTGTAGAAATCAGGCCTATAGGGTTAAAATCAGTTCACTTATAAAAATCATGCCTATAGGATTCTATTAACCAATTATGAATACGCTTCTTCGATTATCACTATCAATCACCTAGACAACATGCCTATAGGATCAAGTAAATAGTTCTGGACATATTCTTATGATTTGTTATTGTATAAAACGCCCAGATACTGCGCTAAGCTAAACTCAGTAGGCAAATATACATGTAGGTCCTAATACTCGCATTAAGAAACTGATTCTATATACGACTGCCTGTTTGTTCAACATCACTTAGACATCTTGCCTATAGGACTCCACAATCAATAAAACCTGCTAATCAGTTGCGTGCATTTGTTGTTTATATGTGGAGGTCAATTTGAGCCCATATCTGTCTTTATTTGGAAAGTCCTAACTATTTTGTATGTCGCCTAGTATTTTGCAATTTTGAGAAACTTAGGTCGAGTCTAAAACCATCCTAAATAAAGGTCTCAATGCATCCATAGGTAAGGAACGGGTAGTGCACGCATAGGACACGAGTTAGAATCAATTAGAGAGCTTTAGGTAAAATCTCAAAGATAGTAATCAGGTAGCAGGAGATGATAGTTTGTGCCCGCTGAATATTATGAGTAACACCCCCGTCTTGGGGGAGTTACGAAGTATTATTTATGTTGCACGGGGTGATCCTATAGGCTAAAAAACTGAGGACCCCCCATCCCTATTAAATATTTTCCTCGCTTTCTTTAGACTAATTCACATAATGTAAGTTCGGTCGGGACCCACCGTTGTGGACCTTGAGGGGTGCCTAATACCTTCCCCTCAAGGTAATTTTGAGCCCTACCCGATCTCTGGTGATTCTAACTTGTATAAGCTGAGTTATTTGCTACAGGTGCCCTAACGCACCTTAATCCATTAGGTGGCGACTCTAACAACCAATTCCTTTTTCCTTCTCTCAAAAGGAGTTGTCAAATGTCGAAACCCGATTTTGCGAGAAAAAGGGGGCGCGACACTGGTGGTTCCCTCGGTGTCTGGATTCCCTGAACAACCTGCTCGGGTGTGCGGGCGGGGGGAGTCTGGGTGCCTTCCTCGGCCTGAGAGGTGGATGTGGTCGTCGAAACGGATGCCGACTGAGCAAGGACAGTACACACTATCATAATCTAATCTAGGGCCTTCTGAAGGCTAGAAATTACGATGGGCACAGGTGGTTCCTGAGCTGGTCCCACTGGAGCAACCATAACTGGGACCTGGTCCTGATTTGGGGCAACTGGTAGATCTACAGGTACTGTCCCAGTTGCTGTGCGGGCTGCACCTGCCCTAGCACGGCCTCTATCGCGGCCTCGGCATCTCGCGGCCCTGTTTGGTGGTACTGGTGGCTGGCCCTCCTGACCGGTAGCACGAGTCCTCACCAACTGTGAGAGAATGAAACAACATATGTTTAGTTACCAGAATAAACAGATTCGCACGACAAGAATCCAAGAATGAGATGTTTTTCCTAAAGTTTCTGCAGCCTCTCGAAGATAAGTACAGACGTCCTAGTACCAATCTGTAAGACTCTACTAACCTACTCAGGAGTCGGGAGACCTATGTAACCTAGGCTCTGATACCAACTTGTCACGACCCAAACCCTAACGTGTTGTGATGGCGCCTATCAATGGTACTAGGCAAGCGGGCTTTCCTAAAAATACTTCAGAAATCAAATATAAAAGTAATGTAAAGCTTTCCATATCAGGAATTTTTCATAAAATCAAAGTTAAACTCAAAATAGAAACAAAGTGCGCAAAAATAGCCCGAAACACCGGGGTGTCACCAAGTCATGAGCGTCTAAGTATCAAAACTAATACAGCCAATGTCTAAATATCAGTACAACGCAGAAATAAATATAGAAGGAGTAACAAGGTCTTGTGGACGGTGGTAGCTACCTTGCAGTCTCTGGAGCTCAAACACACCTGAACTCAACGGTCTCCGTGCTCATACACACCTGGATCTGCACATGAAGTGCAGGGTGTAGTATGAGTGTAACCGACTCAGAAAATAACAGAAATAAATAAGGAATTGAGAAGCAGTGACGACCTATACAGAATAGTTTAGTTGATAATTTTCACAGTTAAGAGTAAACACGAGTGAAATCAGTTGCATAATTACCAAGTTCAATTAAACCAAATATCAACTAAATGCAACAACAAAGGGAAGACATATGCAACCTCACATGTTCTGTCACTCAAGCCATCAATAAAACTTGACTCTCAACCCTCAATGAACACGCTCAATAGGTATCTGCGCTCACTAGGGGTGTTCAGACTCCGGAGGGGCTCCAACAGCCCAAGCACTATAATCTGCACAGACAACTCACGTGGTATAACATCATATCGAAATTCGCACAGACAACTCACGTGTTGCACAGACAACTCACGTGCTAAGGTATAATACCTCACAAACAGATCCTCAGCCTCACTCAGTCATGAACCATTCTATTCTCACATCCCTGAATAAAGATAGGGAAAAACAACCCCAAGTCAAAGTGTTATACTGTATCAGCAAGAAAATAACAAAGACTGAGGTAAACATGTACAAGAATCACTATGACTGAGTATAACTACCATGAGCAGGTACATAGCCTAAGCATTATTTCTAACATGAAAGGCAGTCAAGTTTCTAGTAGACAAGCAATGCATATAAACACACAGAAAGGCCATTAGACTTCACAGTCTCATGGGACAGACCAAGTCTCAATCCCTCACGGCGTACACCCACACGTCCGTAACCTGGCATAGGTGTCACCTCTAAACAGTCACATTATACCAAACTCTGGGTTTCATACCCTCAAGACCAGATTTAAATATGTTACTTACCTCAACAGCATAGAAATCCTACTCTAGAATTCCCTTTCCTCTCGAACCGGCCTCCAAATGCCCCAGATCTAGCCACAAGCAATACAATACGATCAATATGTGCTAAAGGAATAAATTCCACAAGGAAAAAAACAAATTATAGCCGAAATCCAAAATTGCCCCCAACTCGGCCCCCGGGTCCATGTCTCGAAATCTGACAATAAATCACAAAATCCGAAAGCCCATTCACTCACGAGTCTAACCATACCAAATTTACTTAAATCCGATAACAAAAACCCATTCAAAACCTCAAAATCTCACTCAAGGGTTCTTCCTCTTTTTCCCCAATTTCTCACCCCAATTCACTATTTAGATGATAAAACCAAAGATGTAATCATGAATTTTAACCAAAACCAAGTAGAAATCACTTACCCCAATCAACACCACGAAAATCCCTTCAAATATTGCCTAATTTCGTGCTCTCTAGCTCAAAATATGAAAAGTCGGCTCAAACCCTCGTTGAACATTTAAATATGCTGCCCAGTTATCCTTAATCGCGACCGCGGAAATTGCCCCTCAACTTACCTTACGCGAACACGGAGACCTCCACGCGAACGCAGACTCCAGATTCCTCCGACCTACGTGGTCGCGTCTCACCTCACGCGATCGCGAAGCACAAACGCATGACACCCAGTTGCCTTTTCTCCTTTTCGTGAACGCGGCATTGCCCACGCGTTCGCGATGCGCAGCCTAGCCAAACCTACGTGAACACGGACATCACTTCGCGAATGCATAGGCCAAAAATCACCTCTGCACCAAACAAGCCTACGCGATCGCGTACCTACCACTCGATCACGTATATGGAAATCAGAAAATTACACCAGCAGTCTTCAGCCAACATGCAAGGTCCAAAACGATCAGTTAACCACCCGAAACTCTCCTGAGGCCCTCGGGACCTCAACCAAACATGCCAACACGTCCCATAAGATCATACGAACTTATTCGAATTTTCAAATCACCTCCAACAACATCAAAAATATGAATTAACCACGGATTCAAGCCTAATGAACTTCTAAACTTCCGAATTCCGCAAACGACGCCCAAACCTATCAAACCACGTCTGATTGCCCTCAAATTTTACACACACGTCAAATGTGACACCACAAACCTGCTCCAACTTATGAAAATCCATTCCAACCCCGATATCAAAAATTTTACTACCGACCAAAATCGCCAAATTTCCAACTTTTGCCAATTCAAGCCTAATTCTACTACGGACCTCCAAATCACATTCCAGACGCGCTCCTAAGTCCAAAATCACCTAAAGGAGTTAACGGAACCATCAAAATTTAAATTCATGTTTGTTTACACACAAGTCAACATCTGGTTGACTTTTCCAACTTAAGCTTCTAATTTAGAGATTAAGTGTCTCAATTCACTCCAAAAACACTCTAAACCCGAACCAACCGACCTGATATGATAAAATACAGCTGTAAAGCACAAAGGAAGTAGAAATGGGGGAAACGAGGCTATAACTCTCGAAACGACCGGCCGGGTCGTTACATAAATATAGCAATATTGAGTACTATCGTCAATAAAAGTTATGAAATACTTCCTTCCACCGCGAGATGGTATTGACTTCATATCGCAAACATATGTGTGAGTTAAGTCTAAAGGATTTGAATTCCTTTCAACTAACTTATAAGAATGTTTAACATACTTAGATTCAACACATATTTGATATTTCAATCTGTTGCATTCAAACTTAGGGAATACTTCCAAATTAATCATTTTTCGCAAGGTTTTATAATTGACATGTCTCAAACGTATATGCCATAAATCATTTGACTCAAGTAAGTAAGAAGAAGCTAAAATTTTATTCTCAACAACCATTACATTCAGTTTGAAAAGGCCCTCAGTGAGGTAACATTTTCCTACAAACATCTCATTCTTACTTATTACAACCTTATCAGATACAAAAATACATTTAAACCCGTTCTTAACGAGAAGTGCAGTAGAGACTAAGTTTTTCCTAATTTCAGGAACATGAAGGACGTTATTTAGAGTCACCACCTTGACAGAAGTCATTTCAGAAATATCTTGCTACATCCTCTAGTCTTGGCTGTTGAAGAGTTTTTCAAGAAAGTGTCTCTTCGGGTCCAACGGGAGAATAAGTAGCAAAACCTTCTCTAACAGCACAAACATGGCGAGTTGCTTCATTTTTTTGGAAACAAAAAAGAATAGATCATCAATCAATTCACCATTCCTTAGGATCTCCCACTAGGTTGCTTTCAGAAAGCATAGCACACAAGTCATCAATATCCTCGTGTTTTTCAATCATATTTGCTTGACCCTTATTCTTGTCATTCCTTGGAACACGACAATCTGCAGATTTGTGTCCAACTTTTTCACAGGTATAGAAATTTTGTTTGAACCGCTTTTTGCTTGGGTTGTTTTTTGGTCCAGAAGCCTTCTTCCTCTTTTTATTATTTTGAGGAGCATCCTCAACAATGTTTGCTCCCATTATTGTTGAGTTTCCACGGCCTTTCTTTTTAGCAGCTTGGTTGTCCTCTTCAATCCTCAATCGAACAATGAGATCTTCAAGCGACTTCTCCTTCCGTTTGTGTTTCAAGTAATTTTTGAAGTCCTTCTACAAAGGAGGCAACTTCTCAATCATCACTGCAACTTGGAATGTCTCATTGATGACAAGACCTTCAATAAAAATTCTATTAGTAATAATAATATAATTTATACTTTCAACATAAGATTAAATCAACTTATACCTTCAGCAAGGAGATCATGAATAATCACTTGTAATTCCTGGATTTGGGTAATAACAGACTTTCTATATACCATTTTGCAGTTCAAAAAATTTGTGGCAAAAAATTTCTTCAACCCAGCATCCTCAGTTTTGTATTTCTTTTCAAGCGCAATTCATAGTTCTTTTGACATCTGATTACTATAGACGCTATACAGATCGTCATCTAGCCCGCTAAGAATGTAATTCTTGCACAAAAAATCAGAATGCTTCCACGCCTCAGTATTTTTAAAATAATTCCGGAGAAGGAAAATTAACGTATAAGCAAAAATGTAGAAGAAGCATAATTTAATCTGAGCCCACTGCTTCAGCTCACTGAGGACATGACCCTTGATAGGAGGGTGTAGAGGTCGAGGACCAAGGTAGAAGGTTAGTAGGTAGTTTATAGTTGTTCACCGATAGTCTTAGTAGCATGCATGTCCCTTCATATTTTAGATTTTTATTACGTTATGTGGTTTTGTTCGCCTCATGTATTGTAATTCCTATTGCTATTATTTGGTACTACTTATCCTTTATCTCTCCCTTTTTCTTTTCTCTTCCATCTTTCTTCCTTCCTTGCTTTCCTCTTCTTCTTGCCCTTCCTGAGACGATATCCATTTGAAACATCCTCTCTGCCTGCATTATGTAGGGGTAAGGTCTGCGTACAGACTACCCTCCCCAGACCCCACCTGTTAGTATCAAACTGGGTTAGTTATTGTTGTTGTTGTTGTTGTTGTTCCTTAAGGAACTTAATCCCCTCCTAGTACTCGAGGTTGTGGATTATTTCCTCCCAGGATAGAACGGATTACGCACTAGTGTAACGGCACTTCAAACCCCAGTATTTCAACGAACACAAATGGCGGCAAAAAATCACACTTAGGTTGTTTGTTTTGTAAGAAAACAATGCAAAAAGGAAGAGGAGAATTCAGATATTTCGTAAGGAAAATCTTAGGGAATGGTCTGCTATTTATATCCAACATGTTGAGTTTAAACGAAAAGGTAAAACTCTTCAAAATATCGATTATGACCGTTCACGTAAAACAGCCATTGCGTAAATAGCTATTTACGCAAAAAAATGGGAAATCAAAATGCAAAGGAAAATTAATTTACCGTTACATAAATGGCTAATTTGGATTGAAATAATACTATGTTAATCTTAATATTAACAAATAAATTTGGTCCAAAAAATTAATCAGTCAATCATTTGACCGAAGCCGAAGTCGAGCGAGCGACGACGACGGCGCGAGGCTTGCCTTCTTCTTAACTCTTTAAGATCTAGAAGAAGAGCAGTTGTATATATACCTATCAAAAGCATTTTCCTCCTCCAATATGGGACAATGTCCCTTTGTCAATGAGGAAAAATCAAAATTTTATTTTTCCTCCATTTCCTATTCACCCTCTTTTAAGCTAAACTAAGCTTAAAACCCAACAAACTTTTACTACTGAAAAACAGAGAATTATTGCATATTATAGCTTCTACATATGTGGGCAAAAGAATGTGTATTGCATATTTTTGTACTTTTATCAATTTGAAATTTAAAGAATAGCTCTTGATCTATTGAAGACTCACGAAATGATGGGAAGTGTTTATAAAACATGGAGTATGTAGGTTGAGAGTAAGAAGGCAAAGAGAAAGAGCTAAAAGATCCTAACTTGAAATCATACTCAAGCCTCATTAGTTGTCGGACTGCATCATCTGCTCAGAATAGTACAAAACACTTATTTAAATTTTCCGCATAATTTTTTTAACATATGATCCTTGATAAAATTCCACAGGAAAAAAATATAATTATCAATTAGACTGAAAGAGGAGGTAAAATATGGGCTTACTTGGCAAGTGGGAAGCAATATTGTCCAAAATACTTCCAATTAAAGATGGAGTAATAGGTAAGTCTGACATCATGCGGAAACATTAAATAAAACTTAGAATTTCAAAACTCTAAAATAGCATAAATAGAACTGTAAACCCAAATACGTACAATTCCAAAAATTCTGAGATATAAGTCACAAGCTCTAGATACAGTGCGCTTTACCCCCGCCCGAAAATAGAGAACCAAACCCCTTTCTGATCCATTCATTTCTGCAAGCTGCTGAACAATCCTATACATCACTATCTATGAAAGAGTAAGGAAATCAGGAAGAACTGGATAGAGGGGACTCTGAGGTCTGCGGATGCAGGCAGGTGTACCTTGAAGTGTCTAAAATGAGCTCAACGTGTTAATACCGGGACTGATAAGATGTACCCGGATCTGCACAAAAATATATGAGAATGTAGTATGAGTACACCACAACGGTACCTAGTAAGTGCCGAGTCTAACCTCGGTAGAGTAGTGACGAGGTGAGGTCAAGGCCCTACTGGAGATAATAAGAAACAAGACAGAAAATATAATGATATAATGAAAATAACAAAGGTAGTGAAACTGTAAAGAATTTACGAAAAGTTAACAACACGGAATCAAGGCATCTAATACAATGCGAAACAAAAGCAGGGAATTTACATGTTAAGGAAGTAACAACCAAACAATAACAACAATTAGAGAAAGATCAACAGGGGCACTCCCGAGGTACGCCTCGTAGTCCCAAATCATAAAAGTAACTCACAGTCTTTCCTTATATCATCGCGAGAGTCTTTACATTTAGTTTTGAAAATCTTTTCCCGAAAAGCACCCCGCATTTCAGCCCACCTTATCACACCGCATGGCTTCTAGTAGTTCCTCTACTAGCCACACGTATCAAGCCTACCTTATCTCACCGCATGGGTTTCAACACTCAGACCTTATACCACTGCATGCGTATCAACAATAACAACGGCACAGCAGGAACCTCGTGAAAAGAGTAACAACAACACGGCAAACAACTAGTGGCGGAGACAGGATCTTCACCAAGGGGGTTCAAAAAGAAAAAAGCTAAAAAAGACTGTAGTTAGTGGGAATTGAACCTATGACCTTACATAAGTTTTGAACTCCCTTGACCAGTAAGATATACTTTTGGGTTATGTCAAGGGGATTCAAAACTTAATATATAGAGGTAAAAATAGATTTTGCCTTACATATATAATGTAATTTTTCGGTGAAGGGGGTTCGGGTGAACCCCCTTCGCCCCCCCTAAACCCGCCCCTGCAAACAACCAAACAATCACCTCAACAATAACACGAAAGCCAAAACATAAAAACTAAAATAAATTATATTTATTCAACTTACATCGTGCCTCAATAGAACCCACAACCTTAACAACTTTACATCAAACTCAACAACAAGATATTTCAAGGAGAGCAATTTCAAGTAAATAATCCCACAGTTAAATAATGAAATATGGAACTAAGAAAGCGAGTAATTCAACTAAACATGTAGAACAAGTTACAAATAGAGATAAGACAAGTAGACTTGTGATATTAGACTAAACATGGTGACTATAACATGCTAAAGTAACTCAATTAAAGCATGAAAAGGAAACTTCTAAAATTGGAATTTCAACATTTAGCTCGTACACACTCGTCACCTTGCGTACACGGCCTTCACATATCAAAATTTATCCCAACATCAAATCTTAAGGGAAATTTCTCCCACACAAGGTTAGACTAGTCACTTGCCTCAAACCACGCTAAATCAATCAATTAGAAGGCATTTCCCTTCTTCCAACTCTGAACGGCTCGAATCTAGCCAAAATAATTACATACTATAAATATAACTATAGGAAACTAATTTAAATAATGAAATTATGATCTTAGCATAGAATTGAAAAATTGCCCCAAAAAGTCAGCCTGGTCCTGCGTCTCAAAACACGACCAAAATTACAAAATTCGAACACCCTTTCGATGTCGATTCCAACCATACAAATATTATCCAAATTTGACCTCATTAAGCCTTTCAAAATCCAAAATTTTAGTCTAAGAACTTCTACACTTTTTCCTCAACTTTAAACTACAAAACACTAATTAAAGGATGTAATTATTAGTGGATTCATGGGAATTAATAAAAAATGAGTCAAGAATCCTTACCCCAACAATTCCTTTGAACAACCCTCAAAATTTCATCTCAAACCGAGCTCCCAAAATCTCAAAATGAAATATGAAGACTAACCCTCGAAATCCCTCTTTTCTGCGAGTGAATATGTATTTGTGGTCCCTCAGTCGCATATGCGACGCCGAACCTGCGAAAAACCCATCGTTGGTGCGGTCCTAGCTTAAGTTCAGGGATTCTTCTTTTGCGGATAATATCTCGCATCTGCGAGCCCGCTTTTGCGGAGAAACGACCGCATATGCGGTCAAGCCCAAGGTTGCCTCCCCAAGTTCCGTTTCTGCAAAGGAAGCCTCCGCATCCGCGAGTCCGCTTCTGCGGAAAAGTAATCGCACTTGCGATCCCAACTAGGCTAGACAAAATCTGTTTTTGCGACTGGTGACTCGCATTTGCGAGTCCGCACCTGCGGCCAATCCCTCCGCATGTGCGAACACACCAGAATCAGCTCAGCACTTCAGCAATCACTAAGTTGAAAAAATGATCTGATATCGATCTGAATCACACCTGTGGCCCCCCGAACCCCGTCCGAGTATACCAACTAGTTCCAAAACACATAACGGGCCTTCTCGAGACCTAAGATCACGTCAAACAATGCTAGAATTATGAATCGCGCATCGATTCAAGCCTAAGAACTTATGAACTTACGAATTCCGAAACTGGCGTCGATTCATGATGACGTCCAAATCTACTACTAAAAAGTAAATGGACACGATCGCATGCAATAAAAATTACCCAACTATGATTCGGGGTCAAATCCCACAGAGAACAATATGTAGGCGATTAGGAATGTAAGAGAATTATCACTTATTGTGCAATGCCAAACACTTAGAATTTGGTTGTAAAAATATTTATACCTGAATGCAAAAATGTAAAGTAACCTAGAAAGCGAGTAAAATGATCAATGGCTACAAGTATGGATACATCGGGAATTACACTCAAGTAACAATCCAATGTATTTTACGAATATGAGCGAGTTTATGTTAATTAGCCACATATAACAATTCTATATTAGCTTCTTCGAAGACTAACAAGACTTCATAATTGAATTATTCCTAACACAATTAAGAGGTTAAGCACACCCGTAAATGGCTACAAGTAGTTCAATTCCTATTCCTAGGTAGAATCTATAAAATGCGGGTTAAAGCCTCAAGTTCTTGTTAATTAATCTTTCCCAACCCCAAATTATCTTTTTCAAAATTAATTCAGAGTTAATGGACGAGTTCTAGGGTTAGCTAATCCCTTTGGGAACATTAAAGAACAAGAACATTAAAGAAACAATAACTCGCTTCATAATAAATAAAAAGCATTCAATACATAAGCACAATAAGGTATTTAATCCACACTTTAAACATGAATATTTCCATAAACAAGATTCAAGTGTTGGATAAAATACTACACACTTAGATATACAATACAAAGCAAGGAAATGAAGAAGTGAACATAAATGGGTAAGAAATTCTCAACCATAAGCTTCAAATCTTCAAGACCCTAGTGTGTGTGCAAACCCTAGCTTCCAAAACTTGTTCTTCTCTAGTGTATATATTGAAAATAAGCCAAAGATATGAAAAATATCTGCTAGGTCGTGTATTTGTGGGTTTGGAATGTAGAAAAATGTGAAATGTCTGTACTGCCCAGGTCTGATGGCCTATCAGATCGCCTATCGCAGATGCAGAAAGTGAAGAGAATCGTTGGATCCGCAGATGCGGTCTTCAAAGCGCAGATGTGCAACCGTAGAAGGAGGTCTTGACTCGCAGATGCGATCCCAGGTGAAGTTGCTCAGTTCCGCAAATGCGGACTACCTCCTCGTAGGTGCGAGATCGCTTCTGCGCACAATGTTCCGCATCTAAATGTTCCGCAGATGCGGAATCCCTGGAGACTTTTGCATTCTTTCAACCATTTTTTGCTCAATTTCACTTCAATTAAAGTCAAATCACTTCATGACATCATTTACCTGAAAATCTGACAATACACACCATAAACGACCTCATATTATCATTAAAGGACGCAAAATCTAAAGAAAAAAGACTAAAATAAGTGGTAAAATCACCACTCATCAATTCATACCAAAATAACTCCGATTGACACCAAATTTTGCACACAAGTCATAATTGATATTACAAACCTATTCCAACTTCCGGAATTGGGATCCGACCCCAATATCAATAAAGCCAACTCCCGGTCAAACTTCCAAAAATTCCGCCAATATCCAACTCTCGCCAAATCACACTGAAACGACCTACGGACCTCTAAATCAATATCCGACCACGTTCCTAGAACCAAATCACCATACGGAACTATTGGAACCATCAAAACTCCATTATGGAGTCGTCTTTACACAAGTCACCTACGACTTAACCTTCCAACTTAGGGAACATTTCACTCCAAAACTCATCCGAAATCAAAATCAACCACCCCGAGAAGTCACGTAACCACAAAATAAAATAGAGGAAGCAATAAATAGGAGATCGGGACTAATACACTCAGAACGACCAATCGAGTCATTACAAGAACTTTTTCCGATTCAAGGCTTCAGACTTGTAGGAATCACAAACATACTTATACATATGAACGGGAAGAGTTACAATGGGGGGGGGGGGTTATGATAACTATTCCCGACCCACGTGAGCAAGAACGATAAGACTTTGATTTACTTCGCAAATGCGTGATTTATACAAAGAGATTACCCTCAACTTTCAGAGTGATTTGTTCGTTTTGTTGAATTTTTGCAGATGCATATTTGGCAGGCGTTAGCGGTTTGTAGTAATATTTTGGAATATCTCAGTTCCTACAACAATACTCCAAAAAAGAGGTTGAAATTTCTTCTGACCAATAACAATGGGCCAATCTCCACAACTTTGTCTGCTTTCCTCAAGTGCAATTCTTAAAGCAGATGTATATTTGGCCGGTGATGACGGCGAAGGCTATATAAGCTGCGGAGAATCGGGAATAGATGGAATCATTGCGTTTAGAACGGACGCTGGCAGAAGACAGAAAACGCTTAGTTTGAGTTTACAGTGTGATTTGGCGTCCATTGGGAGCCATGCTGTAAATGTTGGCAGTTAATGTCTAAGTACCGTAAATAGAGAAAGTTTAAAATGATGGGAAAATATTAAAAATTGACAAAATTGTTATGAAATATTATAATTATATATGTATATTAGTGGATGTCTATAACTCCTAAAGAAGTTACTCCCACTACTCTTTTCTATTATTTTGATAACTCTCACTACTTCTTACCATTATTGTTGTAACTCACACACCTTCATTACCTCCTCCATGATCTTCCTCCATGATCTTAATAGTTAATACCATATTCATGACATCCCTTTGTATTACATTAATATTATCATATAAATAGAGAGTTTGAGCATTACATTGTAGACACTTGAACACTTGATGAAATAAGAAAGTTATCTCTTGTTCTCTTATTCTACTTATCTTCTATGTTTATATTGTTACTTTGAGCTGAGTTTCTTAACACGTCATCAGCACGAATTGCTCACAAAATATGAACACTAAGCGGATGAGCCTCTATTTATTTTTGTTCTTGGATTCCTAAAGGCAATCCAGTTTAATTCCCACAAAAATACGAAGCTAACTCACCTTATAGGGAGTTATGGTGATTAGTACAGTAAGGTAATAATTTATCCGTACCAAAAGATCAAAATAATATACATATCTGATGCAGGTACTTACCATATAATATTATTATCTATCATTAATTATTTATGCAATTATACTTTGTTTGTTTTAGATTTTATAATCTTTGCTATTTGGAGTGTCTTTTTTACAGATTGTTAGAAGGTCTGCAAAGTTTTCTTGGAAGATGTGTTTGTAGGCATATTAATTTTATTAAAATTAAATTCATGAAATAATTCGGACTATATTTTAAATTTAAAATATATTAGTTCAAATAAATACTACGGACTAATATAACTGAATTAATTATATAAGTCCAATATATGTTGATTAAATAAATAAGTCTTAATTCATTAGGCTAGCCCATTTGGTTGGGCTAAATTGATGAGCCCACTTTATTAGGCCCAATATGTCATTTTTCTAGAGGCCCAGTTTGGTGCCACGTGTCAAATGATGTGGCACACCAAGTCAAACGGAAGAGCCAATAAGATCATGTCATGTATCAAAATGACAAGGCATGCCAAGTCACTTAAAAGGCCAATGAAATCGTGCCACATGTGCAAGTGACATGTTCTGGCCAATCAAATGCGGCCTTGTCACACTTCAATTTGATTGGTCGGAAAGAGTTTGTTATTATCATAACTCTTCCCTCCCACAACTATAAATAGGGGTCTTCATAACTCAGAAAAGACACCAGAAGTTATAACAAGAAGCAAGCAGAGAGCTTGTGGATCAAACACCACAGATTTCTCTACAAGCTACAAGTTCAAGCATTCAAGCACTCAAGCTACAAGTTCAAGTTCAAGTCAAGATCAAGAACGCAGGCAAATCAAATATCAAAGCGTTTGAGATCAAGTTATTTGTTCGTGATCAAATCCAAATCCAAGTTCAAAAAGGGGATTCAAGATTAAGCTTTACAAGCCCTTGAATCAAAATCAAAATCAAGTTCATCAATATAGTATACATTCTTGAAGAATCAGAGGAATACCACAAAGATTGTACCACTTTCATTTATTGAAATCAAATACTACATTTGTTACGCAATTTTCCAATCTTGATTATTTATTTTTCTCGACGCGAAAATTTGTTGTTACAAATTTCTGACACGCCCAGTGGGACAATCTCTACCTCTCATCTCTTCAAATTACTAAATTTCAAGAACACAAAAAAGGCTCCTAAGAAGATCAACTTCAATCTCACTACTGCTAAGGCTACAGATTTCAAGTTTTCCTTTGATGTTGAAAACTTGTTGGATGCTACTATGGAAAGCGTAGGACCTATTACTAGGAACAAGGCAAACTTGTTGGAACAACAAGCAGTTCAAATGTCGTCTGCATCAGTTCCTATCTTTGATTTTCAATCCTCAAAGGGGGCAAGATCATTTCCAACTGAATTGGAAGAAGGAACGAACATCGCTGAGATCGTTGAGAAGACATTGGCTCTACTTAGCCCATCTAGATCTAAGAATCTCATCACACAGGATGATGATGATGTCTTGATCACAGGATCTGCTCCAAGAACTCCACGTGAGTTGTTCCACTCAGAGTATGTTATAAGAGAAAATCCATGCTTTGCTCCACCATCCACAATGGTCATCCAAGAAATGGTGACTAACACTTCAACTGTTGAAGAACAACTCGCAAATTTAACAAAGGCAATTGAAGGGTTGACAAAGCATATGCAAGATCAAGATAATCAAATTGTCAAGCTGACAGATAGAGTTGGAAGCATGATGGAGGGAGATTCAAGTCATGCACCTGGAAAGCTCCCTATGATGCAAGATAAAGGAGATTCATCTGCAAGGCAGACAATAACTCCTAAAGATTTTCAGATTTCGTCTGATGGGGTTATTCCCATTGACTAGTTGAAAGAATTCATTATGGGAACCATCAAATATAAGTATGATGTTGCTGCCAAGTCTTCTCTCGCATATGCAAAGCCATACACTGCGAGAATTGATAATTTGAAGATGCCTGCAGGTTATCAACCCCCAAAATTTCAACAATTTGATGGAAAGGGAAATCCAAAGCAACACGTTGCACACTTCGTTGAAACTTGTAATAACGCTGGAACCTATGGAGATTATCTTGTCAAGCAATTTGTCCGTTCCTTAAAAGGAAATGCTTTTGATTGGTACACTGATCTCGAGGCTGGCTTCATCGATAGCTGGGAGCAACTTGAACATGAATTTCTCAACCGCTTCTATAGCACGAGGCGAACTGTAAGCATGGTCGAACTCACAAACACACGTCAGTGGAAGGATGAATCCGTTGTTGATTTCATCAATCGATGGAGGAATGCAAGCCTCAATTGCAAAGACAGACTTAGTGAAGCCTCTGGAATAGAAATGTGTATTCAAGGAATGCATCGGGGACTTCGCTACATCCTACAGGGTATCAAGCCTAAGTCTTTTGAAGAATTGGCTACACGTGCTCATGATATGGAGTTAAGCATGTCTTCTAGTGGAAATCAAGGGCCACCAGTTTATGAACCTCGCAAAGTGAAGGATAGACAAGAAACGAAGAAAGTAGGCAAGTTTTTGCCAAAGTCTGAGAGCAAGGAATCAATGAATGTCAATGCCTCACCATTAACGGTCACTACAAAATCAAGTAAAAAGCAAAGTGTGAAGACAACGTCCTTACCGGATAAAGTTGGCCGAAAATTAACTCTGAAGGAAATGCAAGCGAAAGAGTATCCATTCTTGGACTCCGATGTTCCAACAATTTTTGAGGAACTACTTGAATTGAAACTTATTGAGTTACCTGAAATGAAGCGGCCAGACAAAGCTAGAAGGACTAATGATCTGAATTATTGCAAGTACCATCGGTTGATTGGCCACCCTATTGAAAAGTGCTTCATCTTCAAGGAGAAAGTCATGGACTTGGCCGTTGAAGGAAAAATCTTGCTAGAGGATGAGAAGGAAAGTTCAAATCAACTCTCTGTCGTTTTTGGTTCACATGAGCCCGTTGTCCTTTGCAATTTTGTTGAAGTACATGAATGTGATGGCGTCCGAATTGCATCATCACCAAATATGATTAAATTTGGTGACTTTGAACCTATCGGTGCGAGCAAAATATTGCTTCTCCCTATAGTGAGTGAAGCAGTAGTGGAGGAAACATCTCAAGAGGAAAGTGAATCATGTGATGGTCAAAATGATGATGAAGGTTGGACTCTTATGACTCGGCGGAGACGTTGCAAAACAAATTCACAAAGGGAATCCAATAAGCAATTGACTAGGGGGAAAATGATGAAAAGACCCAAGAAGAAAATGATAAATAGGAATTGGAAGAATACGAAAGTGGAGGGAATCGCTATCAAAGGCTATGTCGTCCAGTGACATTGGATGAATTCCTACCAAGCTGGTTACGCATGAAAGCTTCCTGTGAAGGTATCAAGGCCTCATTTTGTAAGGTAGAGGAAGAAGAGACAAAGAAGGAAGATGCATCATCGTTTCCACCTCCCTTGTCTGAAAAACTCACTAAGAAGCCCTCTGAAGAAGTGGATACTTGTGATGCAAAGATCACATTTACTAATGATGATCTTTTTCTTGGTGAAACACCCCATAATCGTCCGCTATTTATGGTTGGATTTGTGCGTGAGCGGAGAATAAGTAGAATTTTAATTGATGATGGATCTGCCGTCAATATTCTCCCAATTCGTACTGTCAAAGAGCTTGGCATACCGATGGATGAACTACGTGAAAGTCATTTGATGATTCAAGGGTTCAATCAAGGGGGGCAAAGAGCTATAGGGACTATCAAATTGGAAATAAATATGGGAGATTTGTATTCAAGTGCATGGATGCACGTGATCGATGCAAGGACCTCATATAATATCTTGTTGGGAAGGCCATGGATGCACGAGAACAAAGTGGTCTCATCCACCTACCATCAATGCTTGAAGTACTGTGAAGATGGGATCGAAAAGAAGATAGTCGCTGATAATAAGCCCTTCACCGAGGCTGAATCATACTTTGCCGACGCGAAATTCTACTTAAAGAATTACGTCTCAAAATAAGTTAAGGTTGATGACGTGATGTTGAGCAAAAATGTTGAAAAGAATGTTGATGTCATAACTATCAAGGAAAAAATTACGATTGAAAAGGGTCAGGCGCTTTATGATAGGAGCAAGATGAATGAGGCATCTTCAAGTAAGAAGGGGACTCATGTTCTTAGCTATGTCCCAAAGGCAAGGAAGGTTGAAGATCCTTCTTCTGAACTACAAGGCAATGTGTTAGGAGACTTGACCCTTCCTATCAAGAGAATTGATGCAATTAAGTCGTCTACAAAGTTGCTTAAAGGGTTTGTCAAATCATCAAACCACAATTCGCTCTTAAATCTAGCACTCCCTGCAAAGCGCACAGATGAGGGCTTTGACCCAAACGCCTACAAGTTGTTAGCAAAAGTTGGATATGATCCCAACGAACCATCCAAGTTGGGAAAGCTCCCGCCTGAAGCTTCAAATCCTACTCAAAGGGTGGGTATCGATAAAGGATACTCACTAAAGCAATCACATGACGAATTGGGTTACAAACAACCCCCGCCCATACGTATCTCCATTAAAAGGGCAAGTTGTAACTACATCATTGCTAAAGAAGTGTCTGCGACTTTTAATAAGAAGACTTCTGTGTTTGAGCGACTTACGAAACCAAGGACATCAGTATTTGATAGGTTGGGACCACTGAAGAAGGAAAACAAGCGTCATGGAAGTAATAGAAGGATTGGAGCACCTATCTCCCTTAAAAACGAGATTTTGACCACAGACTACCGAAGTCCGATTCCTTCTAGAATGAGGCGAGAGACCAAACTTGTAGTTTTGTGCGGAGAGGTCCTTAAAGCAAAGGCTAATACTATAGTCCACACTAAGGAATGGGAGGAAGATGAAGAAAGTGTGGGGTCATCATATCACATCACTATTCATGATGAACAAAATGCTTCACATTTTACGAAAATCGAAGAAAAGCGCCTTGATATTCATGTATGTCACCACATATCTTTCAATTATGGTGATCCTCAAGAGGATGAAGACGCTAAATATGCACCACCGGAGCTTGAAGAAGGGGTGAAGGCAACAGTTGATGCACTAAAAGAAGTCAATCTCGGAGTAGTTGAAGATCCAAAGCCCACATATGTGAGTGCCTCTCTGACTGGTGATGAAGAGAGCAAATATATTGATCTACTTAAGGAGTTCAAAGATGTATTTGCTTGGAGCTACAAAGAAATGCCAGGTTTAGACCCCAAGGTGGTTGTTCATCATCTTGTTGTCATACGAGGTGCTCGTCCCGTGAAGCAAGCACAACATCGCTTCAGACATGAACTGGTTCCCTTGATTGAAACTGAAGTTAACAAGCTCACTGAGGCTGGTTTTGTTCGTGAAGTTAAATATCCTACATGGATTTCAAGCATTGTCCCTGTAAGAAAGAAGAATGGCCAAATCCGAGTTTGTGTCGACTTCAGGGACCTAAACAATGCTTGTCCTAAGGATGAATTTCCTCTTCCTATCCCCGAGCTCATGATTGATGCAACAACTGGATACGAGGCGATGTCTTTCATGGATGGTTCATCCGGATATAATCAAATTCGCATGGCACCAAAGGACGAAGAACTTACTGCTTTTCGCACCCCTAAAGGTATATACTGCTACAAGGTAATGCCTTTTGGTTTGAAGAATGCTGGTGCTACATATCAACGTGCCATGCAAAATATTTTTGATGACATGCTTCATAAAAATGTGGAGTGTTATGTTGATGACTTGGTGGTAAAGTCAAGGAAGAAGGATGATCACTTACAAGATTTAAGGATGGTATTTGGGAGGCTTCGGAGATACCAACTCAGAATGAATCCTTTGAAGTGCGCTTTTGGAGTTACTTCTGGGAAGTTCCTCGGTTTTATTGTTCGACACCGAGGTATCGAAATTGATCAAGCTAAGGTGGATGCTATCTTGAAAATGCCCGAACCTAAAGATATTCATGAATTAAAAAGCTTGCAGGGTAAGTTGGCATATCTTAGAAGATTTATTTCGAATCTGGCTGGAAGATGCCAACCATTTAGTCGCCTCATGAAGAAAGGGGTTCCTTTTGAATGGGACCAAGCTTGCAGAAATGCTTTTGAAAGCATTAAGTCTTATCTGATGAAACCTCCGGTACTGGCGGCCCCCATACCTGGAAAGCCCCTAATATTATACGTTTCAGCGCAGGAAAGGTCAGTAGGAGCGCTTCTCGCTCAAGGAAACAATGAAGGCAAAGAAAATGCGCTTTATTACTTGAGTAGGATGATGACGCCAAATGAGCTCAAGTATTCTCCTATTGAGAAGTTATGTTTGGCACTCGTCTTCTCTATTCAGAAGCTGAAGCATTACTTCCAAGATCATGTTGTGCAACTCGTCTCAAGAGCGAACCTTATCAAGTTTGTCATGTCTAAACCAGTCCTAAGTGATCGATTAGCGAGGTGGTACCTCCAATTTCAACAATTTGAAATTGTGTATGTTCCTCAAAAGGCAGTAAAAGGACAAGCATTAGCAGACTTCCTAGCTAACCATCTGATTCCAGATGATTGGGAGTTGTTTGATGAATTGCCTGATGAAGATGCAATGGTCATAGAAATTCAGCCTCCTTGGAAGATGTATTTTGATGGCGCTGCGCATCGTGAAGGAGCTGGCGCTGGAATAGTGTTTATCACTTCTCAATGAGAAGTTTTGCCCTATTCTTTCGCTCTGACACAACGGTGCTCCAATAATGTTGTTGAATATCAAGCGCTCATACTCGGGCTTGAAATGGTTGTGGATATCAAACAATTGCAATTACAAGTTTTTGGAGATTCCAAATTAGTGATCAATCAAATTTTGGGTAGCTACGAGGTCAAGAAGCCAGAGTTGGTGCCATATCACAAATACGCTCAAAGA
>ML250587.1:0-53712 GCA_005239495.1 Nicotiana undulata
GGTGATACGGGGTGGCCACCCTGTGGCGCACATCATATTTAGCCAGCAACTTCTCAAAGACCTGGTTGCAGAAGTGAGTGCCCCCATCACTGATAATAGCTCTTGGAATTCCAAATCGGGTGAAAATATTCTTCTTCAAAACCCACCACCACTCTCGAATCATTGGTGGGGAATGCTGCAGCTTCCACCCATTTAGACATGTAATCGACATCAACCAGTATATACTTATTGCCGTATGAGCTGACAAAGGGACCCATGAAATCGATCCCCCAAACATCGAACACTTCCACTTCCTGTATTGGCTTCATAGGCATTTCATGGCGACGGGATATGTTTCCNCTAACACCTTCGCTGCTGTTCGGACTCCTCCAAAGTGTCCCCCATAAGGTGACACATGACAAGCCTGCAAAACCAAAAATTGTTCCATCTCGGAGACGCATCTACGGATCATGTTATCAATGCAAATTCTGAACAAATACGGTTCATCCCAATAATAATTCCTGCAGTCACTATAAAATCGTTTCTTTTGCACAGAGGAGAGCTCGTACGGGTCTATGCCACATGCAAGGTAATTAGCAATGTCTGCATACCATGGCACCTCCTCCACACTTGTGGCCAGCAACTGCTCGTCTGGAAAGGTTTCTAGAATATCCTCAAACTCGGGTGCCTTTTCAGCACCTTCAAGTCGTGATAAATGATCAGCGCCTTGGTTCTCCGTTCCCTTACAGTCATGAATCTCCAAGTCAAACTCTTGTAAGAGCAGTACCCAACGAATTAGGCGCGGCTTAGACTCTCTTTTCTCAACTAAGTACCGAATGGCTACGTGATCAGTGTACACAATCACCTTTGACCCGATCAGGTAAGACCTGAACTTGTCGAAGGCAAACACTACAACCAACATCTCTTTTTCTGTTACCGTGTAATTAAGCTGAGCTCCACTCAATGTCCTACTTGCGTAGTAAATTGGGTGCATTACCTTAACTCTACGCTGCCCCAACACGGCTCCCACAGCGTAGTCACTAGCATCACACATGAGTTCGAACGGTTGCTCCCAGTCGGGAACAACTATAATCGATGCTGTGACTAACCGCTTCTTTAGCTCCTCAAAAGCCACCCTACAATCATCATAAAACACAAATGGGTTATCTTTTTCTAGTAACTTACAGAGAGGGTTGGCAATTTTGGAAAAATCCTTGATGAATCGATGGTAGAATCTGGCATGCCCTAAGAAGCTACGAATAGCTTTGACTGTCGCGGGTGGTGGGAGTTTTTCAATCACATCGACCTTGGCTCTGTCCACCTGAATACCTCTGCTCGAAACTAAATTCCCCAAAACGATTCCTTCGTGTACCATGAAATGGCATTTCTCCCAATTCAGCACCAGGTTCGTTTCCATACATCTTTTCAGCACCCGGTTTAAATTTTCTAGGCATTCATCAAACGAATTTCCCACTACTGAAAAATCGTCCATGAAGACCTCCATGATGTCCTCCACCATATCTGTGAAAATGGCCATCATGCACCGTTGGAATGTTGCAGGTGCATTGCAGAGGCCAAAAGGCATCCTTCTGAAAGCAAACACCCCATAAGGGCATGTGAAGGATGTCTTTTCCCTATCCTCCGGGGCAATGGAAATCTGGTTGTACCTCGAATACCCGTCAAGGAAACAAAAGTGAGATCTCCCTGCTAGCCAGTCAAGCATCTGATCAATGAAGGGAAGTGGGAAGTGGGAAGTGATCTTTGCGGGTGGCAAGATTCAGTTTTCGGTAGTCCATGCATATTCTCCAACCCGTGACGGTTCTGGTGGATATAAGCTCGTTTTTATCATTCTTTACTACCGTCATACCACCCTTCTATGGTACACACTGTACTGGGATAACCCAGCTACTGTCAGAGATGGGGAAAATGATTCCCGGATATAACCACTTTATGATTTCCTTCTTCACCACTTTCTTCATATTCGGGTTCAAGCGCCTTTGGTGTTCCCTGGAAGGTCGGTGCCCCTCTTCTAAGAGAATCTTATGCATGCAATAGGCTGGGATGATCCCTTTGATATCTGCCATGGTCCACCCAATGGCGGTTTTGCAATCTGAGAGTACTTGTAACAGCTGTTGTTCCTGCACATCTAACAAACCAGATGAGATAATAACAGGTAGTGTAGAGTTAGGTCCGAGAAACGCGTACCTGAGATGGGCTGGTAAAGGCTTCAGCTCTAACTTGGGTGGTTCTTCGACTGAGGGTTTGGCGGGCGGACTCTCTCTCTTCTCTAAATTTAAAGGTTCAATTTCGAGAGTCCTCGGCCATATCCCTTTTCCTTCCAGAGCTAATACCCACTCTGCTAATTCCTCTCCATCCACATCATCTAAGTTCATCAAACATGCAGCCAAAGTATCTCCAATAGTAAGGGACGCATCATCTTCGTCCAGTATCACGTCCACGGTGTCAACGAGAGAACAGTTGGCGAACTCACTTGGTCGCCTCATAGACTTTTGCACGTTGAATGTGATTTCCTCATCATTGAGCCTCATCTTTAGCTCATCAGTCTCACAATCGATAAGGGCTCTGCCTGTGGACAAGAATGGCCTTCCCAAGATTATGGGATTTCTTCATCTACCCGACAATCTAAGATCACAAAATCAGCAGGAAACACGAATTTCCCTACTTGTACTAGCACATCGTCCAGTATACCCGACGGTCTTTTTACCGTCCTATCAGCAAGTTGCAGCAGCATGGATGTAGGCCTGGCTCTACCAATCCCCAGTCTTTTATAGATAGCCAATGGCATGAGTTTTATGCTAGCCCCCAAATCACAGAGAGCTTTGGCAAAAGAAAAGTTGCCAATAGTACAAGGAATTGTAAAACTCCCTGGGTCAGACAACTTTTCAGCAATAGGACGCGTCACCACCGCACTACAAGTTTGGGTAAGGGTAACAGTAGCTAGATCTTGGAAGTCAAATTTTCTGGACATCAAGTCCTTCATCATTTTAGCGTAGCCAGGCATTTCTTTCAAAGCATCAATCAACGGGATATTTACCTGTATTTGCTTTAGCATGTCCAAGAACCTCTTATACTGTTCATCCTTCTGGTATTTTGCCAGCCTTTGGGGGAATGGAGTCAGTGGTCTTTTCTTTCCTGTTATCTGTTCTTTTTCTTTCTCAACCGCAACTTCTACTACCGGCTCTGAGATTTTCTCCAGTGCATTTTCAGCTTCACCTTGATTGCTAGATTTTTCTTCAACTGGTTGCGCTGTGACCTTTGTCAAAGGAGTCACGTCATCAATTTCAATAGGCACTTGCACTAGCGTATCTGTCTGTCTGCTTTCACGTACCACCTCTTGCTCCAAGTCCAGGTCTCTGCCATTGCGGAGGCTCACTTCCATTAGTTGTTTTGGGCCCTGGTCCCTTGGATTCACCTGAGTATCAGCGGGTAAAGTTCCATGAGGACGATTGTGCACTGCATTTGAAATCTGCCCCAGTTGTACCTTAATATTTTTAATGGCTGATTCATGGGCATCTACTCTTTCGCTAATCTTGGCAGTTGACCCAATCACTTGTTGCATCATAGTTTCTAACCTGGAAAATCCATCTTCATGTCTTCCCCCATGTTGCTGCTGAGGGGGATTATAAGCTTGTTGCTGAGCCTGGTTGTTGTATCCCTGCGATCGTTGGTAAGGTGCCATGTTACCCTGAGGTCTCATGGTACCCATGTTACCATTATTGTGTTGCAGGTGGGGTGGTCTGTAAGGTTGAACTTGCTGACCCCAATTCTGACCTCCCTGTCTCTGACCTCCATAATTAGTCACATAGTTCATGTCTTCCGGATAAGGAGCTTGATTGCAGTCTGCATTCCAGTGATTACCCATAGGTTGATTTACGCAAGATGTGCATAATCCCCCATTGGTAGTGTCTACAATATGAACCTGCTGCTTCACGCCTGATTCTTCCACCTTCTTTGTGAGAATACTCATCTGAGTCATCAATGTAGCCATGTTCTCAGCCATAGTGTTAGATGAGTCTAATGGCACTGAGTGAACAATTGGGGTGATAGGTGCACCCCTAGTGGTCCATCCTGAATTTTGTGCCATAGTGTCTAGTAAGCTCTGGCACTCTCTCCACGTCTTGCTGAGATATGCTCCACCTGCTGATGCATCTACGTTGGCTTTCACACTGTCAGCCAGCCCCATATAAAACCGTTGCCTCAACATCTGCTCCGGAATACCATGATGTGGGCAAATAACCAGCATCCCTTTAAACCTCTCCCATGCTTCTTGTAGCGTTTCTATGGGTTTCTGTCTAAAACTGATTATCTCATCGATCTGCTGTGCTGTCTTGTTGGGTGGATGAAATTTCCCAAAAACTGCTTGACCAGTTCCTCCCATGTTGTAATAGAATTGATTGGGAGGGAATTCAGCCAAGTCTGAGCAACCCCTGTTACCGAGAACGGGAACAATAATAGTCTTAGCGCATCTGAGGTAACATGAGGCTGGCGCTGAGTTTTGCATATGGACAGAAAGTTCTTCAAATGTTGCTAAGGATCCTCAGCATATGATCCCGAAAATAGCCCCTTATTCTGCAACAAATGCGACATGTTATTCGTGATCTGAAATGACTCTGCTTCAATCTGGGGGACCACAATAGCAGTTGCCAAGTTATCAGCTGTGGGTTGAGCCCAATCATATAGTGGCGCCTCAGGTGCCATGGGCGCCTGAGGCACAACATTTCTCGCTGCAGGGTTTCCCACCCCATCACCAATAACTTCACCATCAACGTTAACTCTTTTGTTCCGTTCCGCCATATCAAATTCTATGGGTTCAATGTTTGTCTGTCATTTGCTCCTTTGATTGGCTCTGTTCACGACCCTAACAACTTTTTCGGGGTCTGATAAAGCTTCAACAACGTCACCAATCCTCGAAGAGATCCTAGGCATGCACCTGTGCCACCGATTCAACAAACGTTAGAGATTCAATAATTGAGTGAAATCAAAGAAACTTGACTACAATGAAGAATTTTGTATTTTCCTCTAAATACAATTGATAATACCGTTAGTTCCCCAGCAACGGCGCCAAAATTTGATCACGCTCAACTGTGTCTAAGAAAAGACTAAGCGGGCGTTGCAAATATAATCCGGGGTATTATGCCCAGAGTCGAATCCCACAAGGAATTAACGTATCAATTGAAGTCTTTAGAGTACTAAATTCTCGCTAGTCAACTTCCTCAAACTTTGTGAATATTACTTGGTGTTGTTTTTACTACTACAACTGAACAAAATTAATAAAACTACGATTAACTAACAAGAAGTGTAAACTATTGGAATAAAGGTCTAAGGCAATGGTTTCCCCCGTTGGTCCTTTCCTAGTTGTATGTTGTTATAGCTTTGATTTGGTTGTCTCTATCAATCATGAACTCTCCAGTTATCGTAAATCTTTCTCAAGCATTTATGACAATTTACTAGACGCACTCTCTCGAGCTACGCTAGCTATATTTACGTTACGGTTCACTTTAGATTGCACCCAAGGTATATTATTTCTAACCCAACCTCTAAACCCTCGGTTATGACTTTCGTCTATACTCCGGGAGTGGTGTTGTTCAACAACTACCTAAATATGCACTCTTTCTCAAGCAGATACATAATAAATAGGAACCGCTAGTTGAGGGCCCTTCAACTAACTACAATCAAAACGTAGTTGAACAAATAGAGATGAATAACCAACTCAAAACTATATTAACATGCTAACAAGTTTATCCCCAACGGGTTTCACCAAAACCATAGATAAAAATATTTAGCTACTCATAATAATAACAAAAACTACAAAATAATTCATAGTCAATGATAAAAGAACAAAAGAGGAGAATAAAGATTGAAGCCCAATGTTCCTCCTTGCCTCTTGCCCTAGCTTTTGATGTTTTCTACTGTAAAAACTGATTTTCCCTTTGTCTTGGTCAAATACATTAAGTTTATATAGGGTTTGGGACTTAAAATCCCGTGTTTTGTACTTAAGCCCCTGAAGTTTACGCGTTCTGCCACGGTCGCACCGCGGTTACACCAGGACCGCGGCCAAACATGCTCTGAATCTGCGGCTGCTTCCTACCGTGGTTGTACAGCGGCCGCGCCCGGATCGCGGTAGGCCTATTTCAGCTCTGCTTTTGCATATTACTTGGTGCACTTTGTGGGTATTATTTGATTGGCCTTTTTTTCCCGTAATTGACTCCAAAAATGTTCCAACGTCCTTTTCTTGTGATATTTCACCTGCAATGCACGAAAAGCACTAATCAGAGCATATTGTTATCGATATTTACATAAAAACGATACAAAATGTGGTTCCTAAGGGGCCTAATTATAGTTAAATTCACCTATTATCATTATGGGATCGCATAATGCGTCGCATAACCTCCTTCGCGAAAATGGAGGTGCAAGGATGCAACAACTATGCGGTCCGTATTCCCAAAATGCAATCGTATCTTGGGCCGCATAACTGTCCTCACATTGGACAGAAGGCTGTCCAGGTATGCGACCACTATGCGGTTCGCATACCTGTTCTGCGATCGCATAGTGGACCGCAGATCTGCGCAATACTAGAAAATTTTGTGTTTTAAGTCCCGGGGTACTTTTTACTTCAAAAAGGTCCGTTTTTAAGAACTTCTACAGTTATAACATCACAGGAACCTATTCGGGCATTATTTTACACATGAAATTTTACGGGTCTTTACACACTCCCCCACTTAAAATCATTCGTCCTCGAATGAGGACCGGGGGAATCATTTTGGATAACACAACATGCTAACCCCCAATTTTCACTAACTCCGATATTTTCTGAAAATTTTGCCAGAGTTTCCTTTGTAATTAGGCCTATCTACCTGTCAGAGAGCCCCCCGAAACACACTGTTAACCAATATCACACATTTTCAATTACTCCAACAACTTGCACATAATTCTATTATCTCATCAAAATGTATGTAACTCAATTACTTCAACATGCTATACATAGTTCAGTTAACACCACAGTTTGCATATCATTTAGCTATCACATGAATTGCACATAATTTAGCTCACTTCAAGGATTTGCACATTACCCAAATAATCACAACATACACAAATATGGCATAGCTTGAGATGTTACAAGAGTAGGCAACCAGGGGGAAAATGGGGTGATTTTGCACAAAATTTGACACAACATAAAATTGCTTTGAGATGGCAGTTCTCACGATCACTACTAGACTTGTTTAAACAAATAGGGATATTCTTTTTTCATTTCACTTTCCGCTTCCCACGTGGCTTCCTCGACTTGCTGACTTTGCCATAACACCTTAACATAAGCAATTTCTTTGTTTCTCAATCTACAGACTTGCCTATCAAGAATAGCAACCGGAACCTCTTCATATGACAATTCTTCATTAATTTCAATGGTCTCAACTGGCACGATGGCAGTTGGATCTCCAATTATCTTCTTTAACATGGACACATGAAACACTGGATGCACTAATGACATTTCAGGGGGAAATTCCAGCCTATACGCTACTTGCCCTATCCTTTGAGCGATCCGATATGGCCCGGCATACCTTGGGCTCAATTTCCCTTTTTCCCCAAACCGCATCACTCCCTTCATGGGAGACACCTTTAAGAATACCCAATCATCTACTTGAAACTCCAAATCTCTACGACGAACATACGCATAGGATTTATGACGACTCTGAGCAGTTTTCATCCTCTTCTAAATGACTCTAACTTTTTCCATAGCTTGGTGCACAAGATCCGGTCCTAGAAGTTCCGCCTCACCAACCTCGAACCATCCGATCGGAGACCTACACCTCCTACCGTACAATGCCTCAAATGGGTCAAATAGAATACTAGCATGGAAACTGTTATTGTAAGAAAACTCTATAAGCGGCAAGTGATCATCCCAATCCGCTCCGCTTGACCGTCCATCTGTGGGTGGAAAGCTGTACTGAGATTCACCTGAGTACCCAAACCTTGCTGAAATATCCTCCAAAAGTTAGCTGTGAACTGGGCTCCTCGATCCGAGATAATAGAAACTGGAGTGCCATGAAATCTGACTATTTTTTTGATATACAACTGAGTGTACTGTTCTGCAGTATCGGTGGACTTGACTGGCAAGAAATGCACCGACTTTGTGATTCGATCCACTATTACCCAAAGTGAGTCGATCTTGCACTGAGTGCGGGGTAACCCTATCACAAATTCCATATTGATCATTTCCCATTTCCACATCGGTATTTCTATAAGCTGCGGTAACCCACCGGGCCTCTGATGCTCGGCCTTCACTTGTTGACAATTCAGACACCTAGCCACAAAGTCCTCCACACCTCTCTTCATACCATTCCACCAATAAATCTCCTTGAGATCGCGATACATTTTCGTAGAACCTAGGTGAACAGAATACCTGGTATTATGAGCCTCTGCCATTACCCTCTCCCGAAGATTATCCACATCTGGAACACATAGCCTCCCTTGACACCTCAAGACACCGTCATCATTGCCGAGTGAAAGTGCTGACGTCTTGTGATTCAAAAATTCCTCTCTCAACCGTACCAATGCTGGATCTCTGAATTGCTTTTCCTTGATTTCCGCTACAAGCGAAGACTCCGCTCCATTACGCACCACGACCTTCCCCTCATCTGAGGCCGAAAGACAGACCCCAAGACTGGCCAACTGATAAACCCTTTGAGCCAAAGGGCTCTGGCCGGCCTCCAAATGTGCCAAGCTACCCATGGACTTCCGACTAAGAGCGTCGGCTACCACATTCGCCTTCCCTGGATGGTACAAAATATTCACATCATAATCTTTGAGCAATTCTAACCACCTACGCTGCCTTAAGTTCAACTTCTTCTTCTTGAATAAATACTGAAGACTCTTGTGGTCTGTGAACACGTCCACATGGACCCCATAAAGATAATGTCACCAGATTTTCAATGCAAACACAACCGTTGCGAGCTCCAAATCATGCATCGGATAATTCTTCTCGTGATTCTTGAGCTGCCTTGAAGCATACACTATAAACTTACCACGTTGCATCAACACACACCCTAAACCAACTCTCGAAGCATCACAATAAATCACGAATCCCTCTGAACCTTCTGGCAAGGTCAACACTGGCGCCGAAGTCAATCTCGACTTCAATTCCTGAAAGCTCTTTTCCCAAGCATCGGATTACTGGAATTTAACTACTTTTTGCATCAGCTTAATCAATAGGGAGGCGAGGGTAGAGAATCCCTCCACAAACCTGTGATAATACCCAGCTAGACCCAAGAAACTGCAAATCTCTATCGGGGTCGTTGGTCTAGGCCAATCCTTCACCGCTGCAATATTTTGGGGATCAACCTGAATCCCTTCCCTGGAAACAACATGGCCCAAAAAGGTGACTGATTCTAGCCAAAACGCACATTTTGAAAACTTTGCATATAACTGGTGCTGATGAAGAGTCTGCAGAGCTGCCCTGAGGTGATTGTCACGATCTTCCCGACTTCACGAATAAACAAGGATATCATCAATGAAGACTATCACGAAGGAGTCAAGAAACGTCTTGAAAACCCGATTCATAAGATCCATAAAAGCTGCTAGGGGTGTGGATAGCCCAAAAGACATTACCAGAAATTCAAAGTGCCCATAACGAGTCCTGAAGGCGGTCTTAGGAATATTCTTCCCCCTGATCTTTAACTGGTGATACCCGGACCGTAAATCAATCTTGGAGAAAAACCTAGCACCTTG
The DNA here is from genome assembly GCA_005239495.1 of Nicotiana undulata. Classification (NCBI taxonomy): domain Eukaryota; kingdom Viridiplantae; phylum Streptophyta; class Magnoliopsida; order Solanales; family Solanaceae; genus Nicotiana; species Nicotiana undulata. The sequence goes on from ML250587.1 coordinate 9,724, forward strand.
CAATTGATCGAACAAGTCATCTATCCGAGGCAATGGATATTTATTTTTGATGGTGACATTCTTGAGTTGCCGATAATAAATACACATCCGAAGCGATCCATCCTTCTTTCTGACAAAAAGAACCGGTGCGCCCCAAGGCGACACACTTGGCCGAATGAAACCCTTTTCTAATAGATCTTTCAATTTTTCTTTTAACTCTCTCAATTCTGCTAGCGCCATCCTATAAGGTGGAATAGATATTGGGTGCATATCTGGAAATACATCAGTCTCGAAATTGATCTCTCTATATGGTGGAATTCCAGGGAGCTCATCTGGAAATACTTCAATAAACTCATTCACAACCGGCACAGACTCGAGAGCAGGCGCCTCTGAAGTGGTGTCCGTAACCGTACCAAATGATAGATGAACCCCTTCCTGATCATCTTGGAGGCCTTAAGATAGGATATAAACTTACCCCTCGGCACAACATCATTCTCTTTCCATTCAATAACTGGTTCATTAGGAAACTCGAGCCTCATAATTCTGGTTCAGCAAAGCACGAGTAGAGCCAATCCATCCCTATGATAACATCAAAATCTACCATTTCTAACTCAATAAGATCGGCTGTGGTATCTCGACCACACACTGTGACAACACAATTCCTATAGACTTGTGCGACCGTAATAGAATTACCAACCAGAGTTGACACTGAGAACGGCTCGTGAAGCTAATCGGGTTCTATCCCAAAACTTGAAGCAATAAATGGAGTAACATATGACAATGAAGACCCGGAATCAATAAGAGCATAAACATCATGCGTTTGAATAGTCAGAATACCTGTGACAACATCTGGAGGTGCCTCCGCACTCTGGAGACCACTCAAAGAATAGAATCGACTGGGTCCCCCTTGACCCCGTGCTCTACCCCTAGCTGCACCGCGCCCTGCAGGAGCTGGAGGGCGTGCTGAAGATGTAGTGGCCGAAGAACTGGACGGCTGAGTAGTACCCCTACCTGTGTCCTGACTGGGCACATGACAATCTCGCTGAACATGGCCCCTCACTCTGCATCTATAGCATACCGGGATATCCAGGTAACATGACTCAGAATGGAACCTCCCACACTTAGGGCAGGGGGCCCTCCGTTGCTGCTGGAACCTCCCACCAGAACGACCTGACTGATGGAACCTCCTACTGTCTGAACCTGGTCCAAAATGACCTCCCTGTTGATAGTTGTGCCCTGATGGCGGTGCACTGGCTGAGGACTGAGCATATAACTGAGATGGTTTTGATGACTCTCTCTCAAGGGCTGATCTCACACCTCCGACCGAACTCCCAGGGTTGCCCGCTGATCGGGCCCTCCTACTGCTCTCTCTCTCCATTCTTATCTTTAATTTCCGGGCCTCCGTAGCCTAGGAGAATCCCACAATCTTCCCATAGTTCATATCTGAGTGCAAAACAGCTGTAGCAGCCTCATTGACAACCAAGGGACCAAGGCCCTGGACAAACCGACGAACTCTGTCCTCCATAGTCGGCATCATGTGGGTAGCATACTTGGACAAGCGCACGAACTCCATATGGTACTCCCACACACTCATGTTGGCCTGCTTAAGGACCTCAAACTCTGCAGCACGGGCTTTCATAATCTCGACAGGCAAGAAATGATTCATGAAAGCATCTACGAACTCGACCCACCTCGCCGGAGGGCTCCCCTCTCCACGGGAACTCTCCCACATCTCGAACCATGAATATGCCGCTCCCTTCAGACGATAGGAACCTAACTCAACTCCCTCTGTATCTGTAGCCTTCATAACTCGGAGATTCTTGTACATTTCATCTATAAAATCCTGAGGATCGGCCTCTGGGTTGGTGCCTGTGAACTCTGGAGGGGCTAACCGCAGAAACTGGTTGACTCTGGAACCCGAAGAATCCCCTTGCTCGCTAGAGGAAGTAGCGGCATCATGCGAGCTTTGGGCTTGGGAGGCCACTAGCTGAGTCAACATCTGAACAGCTCCCCTGAGGTTCCCATCAGAAATACCGGGACCGAAAGCTGGGACTGAGGAAGGATCAGGAACATCAGTGGGAGGGACTTCAGCACCCTCTGCTGGAGCAAGAATTGGAACAGATTAGCCTGGAATGGAAGGGTCAGGCAGATTCAGGGTCGGTGAATCATTCTCACCCACACCGTCAGATAAGGAATTTATGGCCACACTTGGGGTGACATTGGCCTCTAGGCCGAGTCGAGCTCTCTTCTTGGGTGCCATTTACTGAAAATTAGGACAATGCACGAGTTAGATGAAGATATTCTCACCTTCAACTTCATCGCACGATACAAAGTAAAAATGAAAGGGTATTTTCCTAAATGTCCATGCAGCCCCCTAATTATAGATGTGGTCGGCAACACACCGATAAGAAGGACTCTACTAGACACGGCTCGGAGACATCCTAGGACACTTTTAAAACCTTAGGCTCTGATACCAAGTTTTTCAAGCCCCAAAACTGAGGGACGAGACCGGCGCCTAACCGGATAAACCCAGTCAAGTGGACCTGGATTGCCTTTTCTACCCAACGCATTACCCTGTGTTCATAATACACATTGTTCCATATTAAATTGCCAATTTAGATTCAAAGTACGATTTACAACATAAATTCATTTTCCTCTTTTAACTTTCAACAATAGATAATCCAAAACATACAAGTTACATACCACATTTCCGATGCAATCCATAATTACGAGTGAGTACAACTACCGCCCAAAATATACATATATGTACAACCCACACAGTGTCTACGGAGCCTCTAAGAGTACTAGGAGTTTTACATAACTTGCCGGCAACAAGGCCCTGGTTATACCTTTTACAACATAATAAAAAGGGAATGATATAGTCCACACACGACCCCGAGAGGAAATGGGGCTCACCAAAACTACTGAAAAGATGAGGAGGAGGCACCACTAACGGCGGGCTGAGCTACCTGCTATGGAACCACCTACATCCATATAAAAGATGTAGTGTACCCGGAAAAAGGGATGTTAGTACCGTTGAATAGTACTAGTATGTATGAATATGCTTTACTCTAAGTAAAATCAAACAATAAACAGATACGAGACAGTTAATGGAACCAACAAACAATGCACAGAAATAGAAACAACCACAATTAAGAGTTTCATAGATTCTTATTTCAACACCATCACATTCCACCCTTATTCCTTCCATCAATCCACCCTTATTACTTCCTGTTGCGGCGTGCAACCCGATCCCACCGGACAATCACATTTTAGTCTTATTACATTCTGTTGCGGCGTGCAACCCGATCCCACCGGAGAATCACATTTTAGTCTTATTACATTCTGTTGCGGCGTGCAACCCGATCCCACCGTACAATTCACATTCCACCCTTATTTATTCTCGCATCAACCTTATTTCTTCTGCTGCGGCGCACAACCCGATCCCCCCGGATAATCACATTTTATAGAAATAATAACAGCCCACAATTCAATCACAAGGATACATATCATCAAGAGTACAATTTCATAACAACCAAACAATCATGTATTCACAATAGTCTTTATCAACCATTAATTCAATAACAAAGTTTTTCATCAACAAGAATATAAATTCATTACATCCAACAATCCGTATAAAATCAAGCCACAATAAACCTTGCCAGACAATGAGTCATATACAATATTGCCATGGTCATTTAGTTCAATTAAATCAATCCATAACTCATTTTCATCACTTGTTACACAACCCTTAGCACTTAGATACATTCACACATTTGGGTTCGTTACCATTCTTTCATACCAACATATTCAAGCATTTAACGAACCTTGCACGTGATAGAGTAATCACAAAGAAATCACTTTTCACAATTTCACTTAACATGGTAATCGACTAAGAAAATCAGAAAAATGAAGTCTTACACTTCAACATAGTCGGAAAATCAATTCACATATACTTAGCAAGAAACTCATACTGAATGCTCAGATACCAACAAGGTGACTCTACGAAGATTAAAGTTAGCCATACATACCTCGAGACGAAATTCCCCTTTAATATCTATCACAATTCACCGAACCGTCTAACACCGTCAATCTATTCCACAATGTGACATATTTCACTTAGAATGAGGAATCTTGAATTCATTTGAGCATTTTATCAAACACCATGTGGTTCCTTTGATTAACTAAATCCTTTTTAGTGAAAGATTACTTTAACTAGCTTCCCTTTACTAGGTCATGAAAGATTATTCACATGCATGCAAGGTCTCAACTTTTATTCTCAAGAACCAACCTATGTGTGTTTCATTCTAACTAAAATCTGAGAATTAAAAGGAAATGAGGTGGGGACTTACCTCTTAGAGTGAAGAAGATAAAAATTACTCGATAATTTCCGGGCTTGAGTGATATTTGAAAATTCAATTTGGGGAAGATGAGGACTTCTCTCTCTAGAACCCACTCTCACTTCTCTCTATTTTTGTTCTGATGCATGCTAAAAATGAAGGGGAGGGGTGTTTTATTAAACTGGGGGTCGGGTGCAAAAATTAGAATTTTAAAAGCCCCGAAGCAAGAAATGCGGTCAGGAATGCGATCACATTCCTGCTATGCGGTCCGCATTCCTGTCGCATAGTTGGCCCTCAAATGGGCCAAAAGTGGAACCAGACTGCCCTGGTATGCGACCATTATGCGGCCCGCATACATGTTATGCGATCGCATAATGCGTCGCATAACCTCCTCCGTGAAAATGGAGGTGCAAGGATGCGACAACTATGCGATCCGCATTCCTAAAATGCGATCGCATCTTGGGCCGCATAACTATCCTCAAATTGGACAGAAGGCTGTCCAGGTATGCGACCACTATGCGGTCCGCATACCTAATCTGCGATCGCATAGTGGACCGCAGATCTGCGCAATTCTGAAATTTTTTGTGTTTTAAGTCCCGGGGTACTTTTTTCTTCAAAAAGGTCCGTTTTTAAGAACTTTTACAGTTATAACATCACAGGGACCTATTCGGGCATTATTTTAGACATGAAATTTTACGGATCTTTATAATTTTCTAGGATTTGAATCTTGGTTTCTCATAAATTTCATATTATTTTATTGACTGCTAAGTCACACCTTCGGTTCCGTAGCATGCCAAAGATCTTGTGCTTCTTTTATAAGTCTTCAATTGTTTTTTCTCCATCCTTTTTCAATTTTGATATCTTGTTTCCCTTTGATGTCTCTCTTCTTTTCCTCATCTGTACCTGATCAAATCTTGGTTAGCTTGTAAGATCATAAACCTACAACTTCAAGCAGTCCATTAAACTTTGTAAGTGCTTAAGAATAAATAAACTCATTACATCTGTTTTAATATTTCACTCTATGCTAGTCTATTTTATCCAAAAATTCTATTCATATCCTGTTGAATAAATGTGCTGTCTAACTATTATACCTTGTACCACATGTTTTTCCTTCTTAAATTTACTCCAAAGATATTGATATAATCAAATACCTCAACAACGGATTTTCCTATGCCACGAGTTTTGAGCATACTGTGGATCTATTCGACGATCTTTTTTTATAATCGATGTGAACAAATAAGCGGAAGTGAACGGTTAGCCACTAATAACACATATATTTATTTTTAGGTCACTGTTTAAAATTTTTTTAGTTTTTAGCCACTGCTTTAATAAACTTTAACTGCCCCAACGAAAATACCCTTCTGCTCATGTCCTTAACTTTTGAACTTAACTTCAGGACTACATGTCCTTAACTTTTGAACTTGTAACTCTAAGTTCAGGACTTAAGGACTACATGTCCTTAACTTTTGAACTTGAAACTCTAAGTTCAGGACTTCAGGACTACATGTCCTTAACTTTTTAACTTAACTTGAGGACTTCGTGACTACATGTCCTTAACTTTTGAACTTAACTTCAGAACTTCAGGACTACATGTCATTAACTTTTGAACCTGTAACTTTAAGTTCAGGACTTCAGGACTACATGTCCTTAACTTTTGAACTTCGAACTCTAAGTTCAGGACTTCAGGACTACATGTCCTTAACTTTTGAACTTAACTTCAGGACTACATGTCCTTAACTTTTGAACTTAACTTCAGGACTACATGTCCTTAACACAAGTATCTTTGTCCTCAATTTTGTGGGGTTTTACCCTATTTTTCCTAATTATCTGTTGTTTAAGAAAATCTAAAAGTCACTTCTTTTAGAAAACCAAAAGTCACGTCCTCCCACGTCTGTGATTATTATGAGTGAATGGTTTACCAGGCTTCAATTCAACTCCTGAAAGCATGCACAAAAGAAAATGAGAGACTTATAAAATTTATATGATTAATGCATTGTTTCTTCTGTTCAAAATTGGATTTCATATATGAAAATAATGGAAACACTCATACGGACCCCAGAACGTCATTGCAAAAGGAGAAGTGGAGCTGTAAGGAATGAATCTGAAAGTGGCGTATTTCCGTTTGGGAAGGAAAGGGTAATACTACTTTTTCATATTAATTTTAATAGACTAGTGACTACTTTTGCTCAGCATTAAAAATGCTGGATAAAAAGTAAAAACCACTTTAAAAAGTGGCTACCCCACACAATTTTTACACAAATAATAGCTATAGTCCAACCATTTCCTGAAATTTCATGGATGGATGTGGATGGAGAGATGCCAATTTCTTATTAGTTGAAACTTGAAAGGGGCAAAAATTAGTCGAGCACAAACCTTATTAATCCCTCAAATTATTTGTTGTGATTTCTAAATAGACGTATCAAATTATTTGTCATTTTAGAAGTTAAAGACAAAATAACTTATATTTTTTCTATTTTACCCTTAATAGTAATTATTCTTGAAAAATGAGATAGCACATAGCTAGAGTAAATATTTAATGAAGAGAAATCATATGTTAAGACATAAATAGGGATAAAATAGTCTAAAATCCTTTTTAATTAATGTTTTTTGAATGACATGTACGACAAATAATTTGATACGGAGGGAGTAGTATCTAATAGTGCGAAAAGAAGGCCTGGCTCTAAGTTTTTCAATAATAGTGGTGTATGGGTCAAAATCAAATTGAGGATCAAGTCGTGCAGAATAGGACGAGGAGAGCAACTCGCAGTTTGTTAAGAGTGGCGTGGTCATGGTCGACCAGTAATCTCATGAGTCGAACATCTCGACAACCAGTCATGGTCAACGTCGAGCAGTAGAGTTAGAAATAACCGCTAGTTTTATATTGGGATCCACAGAGGGAATATTTTACCGAATATCCTCTATGTTTGTTTTTTTAGGGTTTTTTGGGAATATCCTATATAAATAGAAAGAAAGAGGGAAAAAAGGCATGGGATATTCAATACGATAATAACACTCGTGAAAGGATAAGCTCTCAGAGAAAATACAAGAAACTACTTTTAACAAAGATTCAAACTTTTTGTGAACTATTCTATTGTCATTTCCATCATATCCAAGAAAGCGCAAAAAATTCTATCATACTCGTGTCATTCATCATTGTCAGGGGAAGGAATCCTTCACCCTCTTCAATATTGGGTGAATCTTCCCCTTTATTTATATTTATTGCCATTCGATGTTGTTTATTGCTCGCTCTCTTTACATAGTATTACATCTGGTCACATTTATTGTCCACATCTCAGTCTGTGATACTGTTATTTACGTTATTTGTCTTAGATCTAGAACTATTAGATCTAACCAGGATTGACCCGCCTTAATAAATCTTTAATTAGTTTAACCAAGGATTAACGTATTTTTGGTCAAATAATTTGGCGCCGTCTGTGGGGACTTCCTAGTCAAAGTCTTAGTTTTTCTAGATCTAAAAAAACAACAACACAACACAAAAACTTGTCTTTTTTCGCGTACATAGTCTAACATGGCAGATACTGGAGAGGAAAGAATGAAAGCAGTGGCCGGACTTACTTCCAACCTCTTAGACACCATCAACGAGGTCACTGGAACAGACGAGGAGAACGTGACACCAAACGCTTCCCCTAGACGAAGTGGTTCACCTCTCCCTCATGGCAGCGTCACAACCTCACATGGAAAAAGGGCCTCTACGTCCACACCGGAAGAGGCACCAACAGCAGTGAAAAGCTATTAGAAGCGTGGTTAACGAGTACACTAACTAGCATACTCAACAAACCCGCCCAAAGGACGAGTAGGGAGGACACACGAGTTGGCATCGCACTAGCGGCTAATGAGCACCACAACCCTCCTCCTGTAACATGTATCACTCACACCATTAATGATGCAGGTAATAACACCCTCACAACTATTCTGAGGAAGATGGAGGAGATGGAGAACAAGAACAAAGCGCTCCGCAACCAAATGAAGGAACACCAAGAAAGGTTAGACAAAATACCGGGCGCCCCAAAGCTTTTACCAAAATGGGACGCCGGTCGGTTCGTGGAACAACCGTATAGTGACGAGGTTGCACCACACGCCATACATAAAACATTCAAAATGCCACCATACTTGAAGATATATGACGGTACGACGGACCCTGAGGATCACGTGACCCACTATGTCACTACAGTGAAAGGCAACGACCTCGCCAAAGAACAAGTGTCATCCATATTGTTGGAAAATATTGGTGAAACCCTAAACCAGGGGAACACTGATGTGGTACTCACAATTACCCACACGGTCTATAGAAACATTTAAGGAAATGGCCGACAAATTCGTCACCGTCCATGCCGGGTTAAGAAAGAAGAGGCAAGGGTAAACGACATATTCGCCATTAAACAGTCACCCGGTGAAGGACTCAAAGACTTCTTTGCCCGATTAAACCGTGTGAAAATGACTCTTCCAAATGTATCGGAGGGAATGGCGGTAACAACTTTCGAAAATGGGCTAAACAGGAGCGGTTCGCGGGCAACCAGAAAATTGTTAAGCTGACTCATGAAATACCCCCTACCACTTGGACGAGATACATAATGCCTACTATGCCGAGGTAAGAGCTGACGAGGACTACCTCAATGGACCAACCCAATGGTTGGACTCGATCCAAATAGAGTCAAGGAAAGACCGCAAAAATGATAACGGAAGAGACCATGCAGGCTCGTGCCCCAACCGTGAAAGACATCAGCCATATGTCAGTACTGCCATCATACCACCACCCCCCCTGTCATGGCGACGGTCCATCCAGGCCACCGACAGGGACTCACCCAAATGAAAGAGGTATGCCTCCATTTCTATATACTCACAATTTATGTGTTTCTCTTTCAGAAATAGTCTACGCCCTAGAGAAGCTCGGTCCAAAGGTTAAATGGCCACCAAAGATGAAGTCTGACCCAAATTCCAGAAAATTGAATGCCCTCTATGATGTCCACCAGGAACGAGATCAAATGATCGAGGACTGCATCGTTTTAAGGAAATAGGTCATGAACATGCTCCACCAAGGGCATTTGAGAGAACTGATGAGCGACCAAGGAACGTCAAACTTCGCTCGAGGACGCGAACATCATCAAGGTCTGACAAAGCCACCCTCCCTAGCCCGCACCATCCAAATAATCATCGGAGGAGGCGACGACACATCGATAAAAAATGTGAAGTTCATAACCACCCATAAGATGAAATGATCAATCACCCAGGAACGGTATAACGACATCAAAGAAAGTATCATCTTTGACGAGTCGGATACCCACGGTTTGACTTTTCTCACTATGACACTCTTGTTATCACTTTACGCATTTCATATACAGATGTAAAACGCATTATGGTCGACGACGGAAGCGGCGCGTGCAATATCCACCCTCGATTCCTCGCACAAATGAGGCTCGAAGATAGGACACACAAATGAGGCTCGAAGATAGGATAGTGCCACGCTGCATCACACTAACAAGTTTTAACTATGTAGTTGAGAGGACATCCGGAGAAATCACGCTAACCGTTCTGGTCGGTGGTATCACTTTGGGAACTACGTTCCACATTATGGATCAATATATGGCATACAAAACCATCATAGGAAAACCTTGGATACACGTCATGAGGGCCATCCCCTCCATCTTATATCAGGTTTCTAAGTTTCCCACCCCATGGGGAGTATTTAGAATCGGTGGCAAGCAACGCACGGCCCAAGAATTCTACCGCATCACCCAAGACTGCACATATACTCAACAATTAGAGGGCAAAGGCGCAGAAGCATAGAAATTAACGAGGTCGAGGTCGGATGGAGACGAAGTTAAAGATGTCATCAAGGACCCCGAGGTCATGGAGGCTATAGGGTCAACTGTGGAAGACCTCAACCCCGTGCAACTCGATAAAAATGACCACAACAAAAAGGCCTATATTGGCCACAAACTCCAAGAACTAGGTAAATTTCGTCAATTTTTAGCTAACAATGCGGACTTGTTTGCTTTTTCTCATGCAAATATGTCGGGCATCCCGAAGGAAATAGAAACACATAAATTGAATGTCGACCCATTCTACCTCCTAGTGATGTTAGAAGAAAATTCAATGTCGCGATAAATGATGCTGTCCGCGAAGAGGTGGAAAATTGCTCAAAAATTGCTCTATCAGAGAGTCAAAATATCCCCAATGGGTCGCCGACGTGGTCATGGTAAAAAAGAAAAATGGGAAATGGCGGATGTGCGTAGACTTCACTGATCTAAACAAAGCATGCCTGAAAGACTCATTCCCACTGCCCCATATTGACCAGCTCATCGACGCAATATCCGGTCACGAGCTATTAAGTTTCCTAGACGCTTTTTCGGGTTACAACCAAATCCTCATGGAGGAAGAAGACCAAGAGAAAACCACTTTCACCACCCACCAAGGGACGTACTACTACAAGGTTATGTTTCGGGTTGAAAAATGTAGGGGCGACATACTAGAGGCTGGTAACTAAAATGTTCAGAGATCAGCTCGGCAAAACCATGGAAGTATATATAGACGACATGATGGTCAAGTCGAAAAGAAAGGAAGACCACATCTACCACTTGAGGGAAGCCTTCGACATACTTAGGCAGTATGGCATGAAATTGAACCTCGAGAAATGCACATTTGGTGTAACCTCGAGAAAGTTCCTCGGCTTCTTAGTATCGCAACGAGGCATTGAGGTCAACCCTGACCAAATCAAGTCTATAGAGGGAATACCAGAAAACTTGACCAGCAGCAGGTGCAGAAGCTGGTCGGCCATATAGTCGCCCTGTCAAGATTTATCTTACGGTCCTCTAATAGATGTCACAAATTCTTTGGCATACTAAAAAAGGATAACGGACACCAATGGAATTCCGAGTGCATCGACGCCTTAAAGGAACTAAAGGCATACTTGTCTTCACCCCCGCTGCTTGCTAAGGCGGAACCCGGAGAACATTTCCTCATCTACCTGGCCGTGTTCGATGTTGCAGTAAGTGCAGTCCTAGTCCGAGAAAATAAAGGTACGCAATCTCCAATTTACTATATTAGCAAGACTTTGGTCGATGGTGAAACGAGGTACCCCCACCTCGAGAAGCTAGCCCTAGCTTTGGTCGTAGCTTCACGAAAGCTTAGACTTTATTTCTAGTGCCACCCCATCTCAGTGGTCACGACCTTTCCTCTAAAGAGTATCCTGCACAAACCCGAGTTGTCGGGTAGATTGGCCAAATGGGCCATAGAATTGAGTGAGCACGATATAACCCATTAGTTGTGGACGACAATAAAGTCGCAAGTACTTGCCGACTTTGTCGCAAAACTAAACCCGAAGTCGAAAGGGAAGCCTCCAGTACTTCCCCCAAGATACACAACCTATGGATTCTGTACACCGACGACCTATAACGCGTCAGGATCTGGACTAGGACTTGTGCTCGAGGTCCCAACAGGCAAGATAATTCGCCAGTCCATACGGTGCCCTGATATGACTAACAATGAGGCCGTGATTGCAGGGTTAAAGTTGGAACTCAATTAAGGAGCATGATGAGTAGTCCTACGATGTGACTCACAACTCGGCGTTAATCAAGTCACAAGGACTTTCCAAATCAAGGAACAAAGGCTATAAAAATACCAGGCTGAGATCTGCAAACTGCTACCCAATTTCGACGAATGTAAGCTCGACCAATTACCTCGAGCGCAAAACATCGAGGCGGACGACCTCGTCAAACTGGCGGTGGCCACTAAAATCATAACCGGAGAAGGGAACATACCATTCTTCTCCACTCGTCAATCGACCAAATCGAGGTACGCACTATTAACCTAACTTGGAACTGGCGCAATCGTATTGTCGCATACCTTGTAGGACGGCGTGCTTCCAAACGACAAAAAGAAGCCAAACAACTTCGAATGCAAGCAACCAGGTATAACATAATCAATAACGACCTGTACAAAAGAATGTATGGCGGCCCTCTAGCGAAATGCTTAGGACCAAACCAGACACAACCCGTCTTATAAGAGGTCCACAAAGGTCACTGCGGGGCTCACACCGGCAAACATGCCCTAGTTAGATGCCTCATCCTAGCAGGCTACTACTGGCCCACAATGAAAAAGGAGGCAGATGACTTTGTTAAAAAATGTGAATCATGCCAAAAATACGCCCCCATGATCCACCAAGAGGGCGAGCACCTCCACTCAGTCACCTCGCCCTGGCCATTCATCAAATGGGGAATGGATATCGTCGCCCCCCTCCCCGTAATATGAGGTAATGTGCGATTTCTTTTAGTTTTAACTGACTATTTTTCTAAGCGGGTGGAAGCAGGTGCGTTCGCTCAAGTACGCAAGCAAGAAGTGATTGCCTTTATATGGAGGAACATCGTATGTCGCTTCGACATTCCCAAAGAAATCAGTTGTGACAACGGACCTCAATTCACGGGAAAGAAGGTCGCTGAGTTCTTCTAAAAATTGCACATCAAATGAATACTCTCCACGCCATATCACCCCGCAGGGAACAAACAAGTGGAATCCTCCAGCAAGTTGATATTGAATATCATGAAGAAGAAGCTCGAGAACGCCAAGGGACTATGGCCGGAGTTGCTGCCGGAAGTGCTATGGGCATATCACACTACTCCAAAGTCAAGCACAGGAGAAACGTCGTACTCACTAGTCTATGGGACTGACGTAGTGATATCGGTCGAGGTCGGAGAACCAAGTCTAAGATATTCAAATGAGAGTGGGCCAAGCAACTATGAAAGCCTAAGGAAAGACCTAGATGAGGCCGAAGAACGAAGAGACATGGCTTACGTAAGATTGGTAGCCCAATGACAACAGGCGGAGCGGTACTATAACAAAAAGCCCAAGGTCAGACCGCTCAAAGTCGGGGACTATGTACTCAAAGCCAAAATACAGGCGAGCAAGGATCCACGGGAAGGAAAATTGGGGACCAATTGGGATGGCTCGTACAAAATCATGGGGGCATCAAGAAAAGGGCCGTTCCAACTAGAAACAATGGAAGGGAAGTTACTTCCAAACAATTGGAACGTCAGCCATCTCAAATACTTAAACTTATGAGAATAGATATTCTCTGAGTCGTACTCTCTTTCCTTCACCTGAGTTTTGTCCCAATTGGGTTTTCTCGGGGAGGTTTTTAACGAGGCGACTGAGGGGGCATCTCAAAGTTAAGTACAAGTTCATCACTCGAGCTCTCAAATACTTCTCCAGGTCGACTAATAAAGGGACTAGATAGGATGAGACTTCTCCAATGTATATATAAGAGGAGAAAAAACATGTAAACTTCTCCAATGTATGTATAAGAAAAGAAAAGTATGCAAACACACGATGTTCACATGTCTCCACCAAGTTCAAACACTACACCAATCCAGGGACTCACATTCGACCTCGCTCGAATCAAATCACATTCGACCTCATTTGAATTAATCACGAGTAACAATCGACCTCGCTCAAATCAACTCACACTCGACCTCATTCGAATTAATTACGAGTAATATTCGACCTCACTCGAATCAACTTACATTCCACCTCGCTCGAATCAACTCACATTCGACCTCATTTGAATTAATTACGAGTAACATTCGACCATGATCGAATCAACTCACATTTGACCTCGTTCGAATTAATTACGAGTAACATTCGACCTCGCTCGAATCAATCACATTCGACCTTGTTCGAATTAATGATGAGTAATATTTGACATCGCTCGAATCAACTCACATCGACCTCGTTCGAATGAATTACAAGTAACATTTGACCTCGCTCGAATCAACTCACATTCGAACTCGCTCGAATCAACTCATATCCGACTTTATTCAAATTAAATACGAGTAATATTCGACCTCGCTCGAATTAACCGCACATCGACCTCGTTCGAATTGGTAAAGAATTACATTCAACCACACTCGAATTCAACTCATACTCAACCTAACTTGAGTTCAGTTTACAAGTTAAATCCGTTTGAGTTAATTACGACGACATGGGACTTCACCCAAATTCGATAAAAGATGTACTCGACCATGTTCGAGGTAGCACATACCGACACAATTCTTCTAAAACAATCATTTGAATAAAAATGTTAGAAGAAAAGTAAATGATTCGATAACTTACAACAAAAAGTTATATTCATTCCATTCCAAAAAGTATATTATAAGGGGCCAGAAAGACGCCCACAAAAAAAGAGAGACAAAAACTAAGTACAAGGTACTACTCCATGCCGTCCCCTCCTTTATCGCCATCACCCTTTCCACCATCTGGATACTCATCATCGTACCAAGCGTCCTGCTCGATCCCGTCCAGCTTTTCCTCGCCACTATCCCCCCTCGACGTAACAAGGTCGAAGCCACAGGAAACTCGAGCTTCATGCGCCTTAGCACGACCACCCTAAAACTCAACCTCAAGCACCCTGTTAGCCGCCATCAAATCTCTAAGGATATCCAACTGGTCCTTAGCATGGATCCAGTTTTCATATGAGTCTCGCGACACGTCAGGAAAGGAGGAGGTATGAGAGAAAGAGGGTCGAGCCAACAGTTGCACCTTCTTGGCCTCAAGAGCGGCGACCTTATCATTCAAATCGGAGATCTCCCCTTCAAGTACCCCCAATCCGCTAATCGAGCCGGGCATCCCTAAGTGTGGCCGCCTTCGCCTCACGCGCCCGATCGGATTGAAGGACACGAAAGAACTCCTCCATCACCGCCACTTTGGCCAAAGCCGCCTTCCTGACTTCGTCGACTTTGCCTAATTCTGCTCCTCAACCAGCTCGTCACTTAAGGCATTGAACTGGGTCGATCTTTGCTTAAGCTCTGCCCGCAGGGATGCCAGTTTGGTCTGAAGATCTGCGCATTCCGTCACAACCCCCTGCTCACCTCGAGCTCGTCCTCCTCGGACCTAAGCGACCCCTCGAGCTCACTGTATTTTCGAATAACCCTCACAAGATCTTCGACTTTTTTCTTCAACTCGTCTCTAAGAGTCTCAAAGCTGGCATCCGTGCCAAGAAAAAGACATAGTGCACGATGTTTGGAGCGGTACTCACGGTACTTCGACTCTATTTTCTTGAATATAGCCCTTTTCCTCTCTTCTCGACGGGAGCACTCGATCTCCAAAATGAGGGTCTAACAAAGAGAAAACATGAGAAAAGAGTTAGTGAAAATAAAGGAGAAAAAGAGAAGACGTAAAGAGAAGTAACCAAAATGCTTATCCGTAGGGAAATCCCCAATATTCCCAACAAACGGGCATCTTCATCTAGCGTCTCCAACATCCTCTCCTCGTCACGAGAACACAATGGACCCAAATCAGGGACTACGCTCTTCGTGTACTTCAACAGATCTAGGTCGAGGGGGATGATTATGCTGCGGGTGGTCCCCTCCATCCTCAACTCCACCCGGGTAAACCCTTCGTTGTGCATCCTGACCTCTCCAGGGTCGATGTCGGAACCAGATTCGTAACCATCTACGACTACGTTCTTCCTCCTCACCTCGGCAGAAGAATGGACGTCGGTGAGCCCCGACGGCGATGGATCACTCGATGGAACAATCTCAACCTCCTCAGCTTGCTCATCTCTTTCCCCAATGGCCTCAGGCAGATCGACAATGTTCACATTTTTCGAAGGGGGCTGAATCTAGTGTCCAAGGACACGCCGCCCACGGATCGCGGGCTTGTCGGTACCACCCACTGTTGACCCCTCAGTCTCCGCCACCTCACCGCTAAACTATATCCTCCGCCTCTTTATTAGCGGAGCCACTTCCTCTTCGTTTGGCGATGACTCATTCACCAAGTGCAAAACAGGAGAAGTAGAAATCTCCATCGATGGAGTTGATGTACGACGGCTAGGTCTATATGCAGCCGAAGTTGGAGAAGGAGCCACAGTGCGAGTGGGCTTGCCTACAGTCGCGGTGAACAACGACCCTATGGAAGCACCCTATTGGTGGAAGACGGGGGTAGGAGCTTTCTTATTTGTTGAAGTAATCCGACCTGATACCGAAGAAATTCAGTATGAACAAAAAGAGAAAACAAGGGAGGGAAATTACGATTAACCCAAAATAAATAAATGCCGAATCGAAGACTCACCAGTTGCAGAAGGCCTACGACCAAATTTCTTATGGAATAACGAGCACTCGCGAACCCCCACCGTGTAGGGCAAAATCTGGCTTACCCAGACTCGAATGTCGGCGACAAGCATGGGAGGCTCCCTATCGGCTGCACAAAAGAATAAGAAGATCAGTGAGGTTGTCGATAAAACAAAACAAAACTAAACGAGATAAGATATCGGTCAAACGAGGTACTTACGAGCAAAGTTCCATACTTTGAGGAATCCGTTGGGATTCATTACAACGGGCTCAATTTTGACGTAAAAGAAATGAAAATTGAAACGACGGTTGGCTCTGTCATCCATCTTCACGACCAACCCTTTGGTCCCACTATGGGGAAGTTGCAACATCGTACCTCTGAGGATGTTCGGTGAAAATAGGTGTAGTAGATGACGAATCGAAACTCCTCGGTTGAGCAGTTCAGCGTACTTTGTCAGCATCGGAAAAAGTTTGTAGATGTACGGAGAGAGTAGGGCAGGGCAGACTTAGTAATACTGGCAGAATTCCTCCTTCAGTGGAGGATGAGGAAGAGAATAGCCCACCCGAAGTGGGTAGGCGTAAACGACGCAATACTTGGGATGGTGGACTTGAACTACGTCATTACCGGCCGGAACCAGGTCGATGTAGGAGGGAATATTGTACTTGGACCTTAGTTCGGCCAAGTCGGCCTCGTCCAATTCGGAGAGTACGGACTCAGGTTCTTCCATCGCCGATTTTGATAAATCCGACCTGGCTTTATCGTTGCGAGGAATAATCTCGTCCATAACCGAAAAGTTGTCGTCATCAGCGACGACATCAATGTCGTCTTCATGAGGAGGCATCCTCACTGAAAGCGGTGTTGGTTCAGACGAAATGTCAGAGACATGGGATGTGGTTTCCATATTTGGTTAATAGCAAGTATTGAGAATATGGTTTCAAGGAGAAGTAGAAATTGCAGAAATCGCTCAAACTAGAGATTGGCAAAACTAGAAGCAAACTGAAACAAAAACGCAAGAAGCAGAAGAAAGTGATGAAAAACAAAAGCTTAGAGAATGAGCGAATGTAAAGTTTGGCTTAAGGGGATCTCCACTGGTATTTGTAAGATAACACACACCCGAATTGAGAACGTCAATCGTCAGTGGCACGGGAATCGAAATGATAGAGGCACAGGAAACGATGCAGTGCATTGGGAAGACGCATAATGATGATGCCTACAACTATAATGTCATCCTGAGCTAACGTCAGAACGAGTTGTGGTCCTTGAAGCGCCACGTTGCCACCCCGCACAAACTCCTTCCCACTCGATTCCCTCTATCCGAATTTCCCAAGCGCGAGGTCAACCAAAGGAGGACCTCGCTAAGCGGAGGGACTAACTGTATGGGTCAAAATCTGATTGAGGATCAAGTCGCGCAGAATAGGACGAGGAGAGCAACTCGAAAATTGTTAAGAGTGGCGTGGTCATGGTCGACCAGTAATCTCATGAGTCGAACAGCTCGACAACCAGTCATGGTCGAGGTCGAGCAATAGAGTTAGAAATAATGGCTAGTTTTATATTGGGATCCATAGAGGGAATATTCTACTGAATATCCTCTATGTTTATACATTTAGGGTTCTTCGAGAATATCCCATACAAATATAAAGAAAGAGGGGAAAACGGCATGTAATATTCCATATGATAAAAACATTTGTGAAAGGATAATCTCTAAGAGAAAACACAAGAAACTACTTTTAACAAAGATTCAACCTTTCTGTGAACTATTCTATTGCCATTTCCATCAGATCCAAGAAAGCGCATAATATTCTATCATACTCGTGTCATTCATCATTGTCGGAGGAAGGAACCATTCACCCTCTTCAATATTAGGTGAATCTTCATCTCTATTTATATTTATTGCCATTTAATGTTATTTATTGCTTGCTCTCTTTACATAGTATTACATCTAGTCACATTTGTTTTCCACATTATTTGTCTTAGATCTAGAACTATTAGCTCTAACTAGGATTGACCTGCCTTAATAACTCATTAATTTGTTTAATCAAGGATTAACGTATTTTCTGGTCAAACAAGCGGCGTTGAGTTTCTCGACCCTTTGACTTAGGATTGATGTAGAAACACCAACGTCAAGGCAAACGAGGGATGGATAAAATGTAACCTTCAAGGCAAATGAAGGATGGATTAAATGTAACCTTCATATTAAATGTATTCGATTGAGTCATTTTATTCAGAGAAAACATCAGGGAACAACATGAATATTCTATATTCCAGTCTAATAAACCATACATAAAACACCACGTGTCATTATAGTAGTATCACAGTTGTCCTGGACTCAAGCGAAATAAAATGAACTTAACGGAATAAAATGATGCCAACTAAAACTCAAAGGACTGCTAATTCTTTGACCCGACCGCACATCTACCCTAATTGCTACAGCCAGCAACAAATATAAATATTTTACTTAAACCTAAAAAATGGCATGGAACTAATTTACCCTTTAAACCATGGTTGGTATTTATTCTGGTGAAAACTTTTCGGTGGATATTTGGTATGTTTGATGAAATAAGCCATTAACCTGTCAAACAAATTTATAAATTTAGCATCATATGATATGCTATCTTAGTTTTAGAAAAAGAGAAAACATACGAAATCTTTATTGAAAGAAGAGAAAGAAAGACTGCCTACTTTTTAAAATTAAAAATATTTTAGAACTTTGAATTAAAGTATTCAAATTATTATATTAGTAAATAATTTTTTTATAATAAGATCCAAGACAATGTATTGCAAACACATAGTTAATATCTTATTAACTTTATTTAGTACTTATCAATAGTATGAAGAAAGAGAAATGCGACACTACTTTTTTGCATATGGCTGTGTGTGTATATATTATATATAGGAGAAAGATAAAACAAATTATGTGCTTATACGAGAAACATAAAGAAAAATTTGCGTGCAACAAAACCATTAGGGATTAATAAGTATAGATCGAAGGTCGGCATATCTACGTAGTGAGTGTAGTTATTTTGTTAACAGGAGATCTATAAGTTTTGAAGTGAAAGTTCTGCAAATAAATGGTGAAAAAGAATAAAAATGGCTAGAAGAAGGAAGACCTTAACTTCAACTTTATCCACTTAATATGGATTCTATGGTTATTAGCTTCCAGTCAAGGACCGTTAGTGCCATCTTCCTTTTCTTGCCGACTTTGTTAGATTTGTTATTCTAGGACCTAGTCGGTTTTTAATTAAAAGTCTGTAAGATCCAGTGTTCTTTACTTCAAGAAAGAATACAATTTCTTGGTTTGAAGGACAAGTTACGAAGAAGAGTTTATAGAGAAGGAATGTTTTTTTTGCTTTCTCACTCACGAGCAGCCAGTTGAACGTCGACCGATGAACAAAATCGATAAGAGTCTTAGGCGGCTTAGTTTTGAATTTGAAGATAGATTTAACACCGGTGGAATGCAACGCTTTAGTAAATAGCTTCTTCAAATTACTTGAAAATCGTTTCACGACCTTGTGAGATCATTTTTTCCCTTTCTCTAATTTTTATCGGCGGTGATTTGAGTCGCCATCATCGGCATTGTAATTCATTCGGAGGTAGAGATGATGGGGAATGGTTGATTTGAATGTGGAGAAGAACAAGATTCCATTTTTTTGCAAATTGGCAACGCCAAGGCCTTATACGGGGAAGGGAAAGGTGTATAATCCAAGACTTTAAATTTTAGGGGACACGTGGTGAGGTGTTGAGGACCTATTTTACTAGGGAGTATTATCAATCACTTAAATCATTCATTTAAATTAAACAGTGGAGTCAGTCCTCTTTCTAGTGAAACATTTAAATATATTGGAAAATTATTCATAATACTGCCAATTTAATCACTATTTATGCCTAATAGAAACTTCGTTGCAAATAAATATTACACCACCTACCCATTCCTTCCCCCACAACCTTTCACTTCTCATGTATTATGAAACTCACTCAACCCAAGCATTTTGTATGTAACCTTAAAGATTTTTGCATCTAGTTTTTTAAATAGTAATTCCTACATGGATTACAACTTTCTCCATCATTCTACATTATTTTTGCATTATATTTGGTCTTATTTTCTAGTTGATTTGAGGTTTTTGGATCGAAATTTTCAAGACCCATCATTATTGAGCTTGAAAATCTTTTAATATAAATTTACAACTTGAATATTTTGTTGTTGATTCGAAATGCATGTTACAAAATATTGTCTAGTACTTTTGGGAAGTTTATAGTGAAGTATTTGAAGTTGATTTGTGGTGAGTGAGGTCAAATTTTTGATGACCCCCCATTGTTGAGCTTGAAGCTCTTTAATTTGAAGAAATAACAGAGTTAGCCAACTGTATACCGCTACCGTCTATAATATACGATACAAGTATACTGCTATATTACAATGTTTACTGCAGTATACTTTTACAATATACAATTCCACAATAGTATATTTCAAGAGCATACAACTCTACAATATATACACAACAGTATATTGTAATAATGTACAATGTATTACAACAATATACAGTAATAACATACAATATACTATAACAATATTTTTATAATATACGATATACTACAATGATATACTTCAACTATTGTTATTAAATTATCTGGGTGCTAAAGCTAAAACCATTATAGTCCGAATTTGGTGGCCAATGTGTATACGATCGAAATCAGGGAGCCCGATTTCGAAGTCCTAATTGTTACCCTAAGCTCGAGTTCAGGCAACACGAAGTAGGGGTCAGGTCTGGGCGGAAAGTGCACACGTCGGGGAACTTATAGAGGACTGAGCATGGTCTACCTCGAGATAGTACCGTTGCGAACTTGTACCAGAATGAGTGAAAATTTCTAAAAGGCACAAAGATCAAGGCGTAAATTCCAGGATAGATTTGTACAAATTAGTACAAATCCGTACTAGGTGGTTATACAGTTGTACCAATAGGATTCTTTACTGTAAATAGAAATATACCTTATTTAGGGTTTCCCCTCCTATATAAAGGGGACCCCAATAATTTGTAAGAATCATCTAATCATTGGCAAAGAATATACTATCTTACATTCTCGTTCACTGTTCTTCAGAATCATTCTCTAACTTTGTTGCTCTTACTTTACTGCTCTTATTTTACCATCCCCTACCCACCTCGAGGTCATCGAGATCGAGGTCTATATCACCCAAGTAACACTGGTTTGGTTCATCGATCTTATTGATTTATACTCTATATTACTTGTTTATTAATTAGTATTGAACTAGATCACATATCTTTAAAACCACAAATCAAATTTAATTGTTACTCGTATTTTCGAGGTGAACAGATTGGCGCCCACGATGGGAATAAAGATAATGGTGATTGTTTCAGTGCTAATTTTATGATAACACACGTTATTCTTCATACTTTTTCTTGTCAAAGATTCTTTGATTTCAGGACAAAACATGTCGAACTCAACAAACACACCAATGCATGGTAATGATGGCCTCATATTCCATGGGAAAATGAAAATGCAACAGCTTCAGGGGCCAGTGTGCCACCTCTCAACCCTGGGGTAGCACCAGTTCCTAACCCAGTCGATGTTGGTTCACACATCGCTTTAAATGTCGACTTGGGCACTAATAATGGAGGAAGCGTACGCAGAGAAGTTCAACCCGATGGTCAAAGAGTACAGGCTTGAGGAGATGGGGAAGTCAACCTTCAAGTGATTTTTCGAAATGTTACAAGCGCAACAGATTGCTATCGCTCAGTTGCAAAGTCAGCAAAAGGCTCCGAGCGTAGTGGGACCAGAAGCCACTCATCGTGCTAAACCAGTCTTGGAGAGGTCGAGAAATAATGGATCAAGATATGACCCCAAACTCATGAGAGTGCTCGAAGAACTCACAAAGAGGATCGAGTCAGGGGAGAAAAGGATCGAGGACAACAACAAAAAGGTATAAACGTCAACTCGAGGGTCGATCAGATACCGGGAGAACCTCCGATTTTGAAAGGACTGTATTCTAAAAAGTTTTTGCAAAAAACTTTCCCCCCGAGTGCAGCCCCGAAGCCTATTTCAAAGAAATTTCGCATGCCTGACATACCCAAATACAACGGGACCACTGATCCCAACGAGCACATCACTACATATACTTGTGGTATAAAGGGAAACGATTTGGAGGACGATGAGATCGAGTCTGTTCTACTGAAGAAATTTGGGGAAGCTTTGTCCAAAAGGGCCATGATTTGGTACCATGACCTGCCCCCGAACTCTATCGATTCGTTTTCCATGTTGGAAGATTCGTTTGTAAAGGCACATGCTGGTGCTATAAAGGTTGCAACAAGGAAGTTAGACGTGTTCAAAATTAAACAAAGGGACAACGATATGTTTAGGGAATTCGTATCCTGGTTCAAGTTGGAACAAATGGAGTTACCACCAGTCTCCTATGATTGGGCTGTTCAAGCTTTCACTTAGGGGCTAAATGAGCGGAGCTCGATAACATCGAGGCTGTTGAAGCAAAACTTGATCGAGTATCTCGTCGTGACTTGGGCGGATGTGCATAACAGATACCAGTCGAAGATTAGGGTTGAAGATGATCAGCTGGGAGCCCCCTCGGGCTCGGTTTATCCAAACAGGTTAGCAGCAAAAGATTCGAGAGATGCAGATAGGGAACCAAGGCCGAACAAGGAGAGATATCAGCCATACGTCGAAGAGCAAAGGAAACACTTGATAATCGGCTTAATGTATGCATATCTTGATATAAATCGCCTCACATTTTTCTCATGTATCTACGATTTGAGATGTTTAATATTATGATTTGTGATAAATATTGGTATTTCTATGTGTAGGAATCATTAGGATGCAATTTTGGATCAAATGACGCGAATTGGAGCGAAATTGGGACAAAAAGGCAAAAAGTAAATTTTGAGGGCCACAGCCAGCGTGAGGCGCTGGAGGTGGCGTAGTTTCCAGCAACTAAAATTATTGAGCGCCAGGGTCAGCGCCCCACGCTACCCTGGACGCTCAACACGTGAATATGTCCTATTTCGACTATGACTCGGTTATTTCGACCCCCTAGAAGCCCCCAACTTATATAACAACCAACCTAAACCTATTTTGAAGGGGGGAACGTGACTTTTAGAGGAGAACAAAAGTACGAAACACTTGGAAGGACGTTTTTGAGAGGAAAACACGAGCACAGAACCGCCGTGGAGGCCGAGTTTTTTAATCTTTTCTTCTACCAAACTTAGTAATTTTTATGCGTCTTTGTATGTTTTGTTGTTTGGCTGCCATGTCTATGTGGAGATAAACTTCACGTTTTAGGGTTGTGGTTCTTTCATGACTATTTTTATTTGGATATTGATTTTTATTTTTTAGTTTATCGCACTAGTTTATTTATTCTATCTTGCGCTTAATTATTCGATTGCTTGATCACCAATTGAATACTATCTACGAATCTAGAATTGAACTCGAAAGTGGGAATTCTAGATTGCATATAGGATTGAGTAGAGCAAGTTCTTGAACCTGGGCATCAGGGAATGAATTCGCGGTTAGGATAGACATATACCTAATTGCCTTGCTCGGTTAATTTACAGAAATTATAAATGCGTTCTTGTTAGTTCTAATTCCATAGACATATAGGCGTTAGGTTAGCTTGAATAGGAGAGTATGAACTCGACAGATTCTTATGAGCAATATTAACCCTGTCAACTAATAAACTAGATAAATTAGTTAGTCAAGTCAATTGAAAAATACAATAGGAATTTCAGATAGCCCTTAACCCTCGATCGTTCTCATCACATTGATGATATAACAATTTGCTCTTCCTCTGTTTAAAGTTCATTAGTTATTTTCTTTTTAGTTTAATTACTTTTAGCATCACTACGTTTGGGTTTAATCCCTGTTTAGATAATTAGTATAGTCTAATTTAGTTAATTGTTAATCACAAGTCTTCGTGGGTTCGACATTCGACTTTTAGTCACTTTATTACTTGATGACCGCGTATACTTGCGTGTGCGTTTGGCTGCAATAAGTTTTTGGCGTCGTTGCCGGGGACTTAGACATTAGCTATTTTTCTAGATTAGACATTTTTTATATATTCATGTTTTTTGATTTAGTTTAGTTAGTATTTCTTATTATTATTTATTTTAACATGGCATCTTCGAATGAAAAATATTCTAATGATGGTTATTCTTATTTTGATGATACTTGTCCATATTGTGGAGGACCCTACTGGTGGAAAAATTGTCAGAATGTTCCCGGGAGTGAGTTACGCGCACAATCTCAATCCTTTGAGTGGAATATTTGTAATATGTGTGGTGATCAAGATGGCCATTGGGATGGTTGTCCTAATTCTTTTCATCCTTCTCTAAGCCCTTATTATGATCTTTCTAATATTATTTGTGAGTTTGATAGGGGCAATGAAGTGCAGGATATGGAACCTGATGCATATATTAGGGATATTTTGAGGCAAGTAGCAGAGAAACAGGATGAACTCAAAAAAGATATGAAAAGAATGAGGGCAATAATCACAAGAATGAATGCCAATATGGAAGAATTGAATGAAGAGAGTGAGTTCCAGCAAGAGGAAAATTTTGAAAATTGGAGATTTTGAGCCAAACACGACTAGTGGAACAAGCTAAAAAATTAGAAATATATGAGGCTCAACGTGAGGAAATTACTTATGGTATGAGATACTTAATAGAAGGAAGAACCGAATTGGGACAAGAGATCGACACATTTGGCACAGCTATTCAAAACTTAGAGGCTCAATTGAATACAAAGGTTGATGCGTCTAACTCCCAAAAAAATAGTAATGAGTTGTGTGAAGCTAAAAAAGAGCTTATACGCAAAATTGAGGAGCGAAAAGTAGAGAGACAATCATTCGACCATACTTTTATTGATGATGTCCATGTTGAGGAAAGCACTCTAGAGTCATGTAAGGAAGTAGATAGTATTATATTTGAAGACTCAAGTGTGTGTACATATGAGGATGTAAAGAGTAATACAATTCTAGAGTTAGAGCGTATTGGTCCTCATTCCATACATTTTTCGACATTGTGTATGGAAGATGTCATGGAAATCGAGTCATCTGAGCCTTTGGAGGAGTCAATGGATGAGGAACGGGGTGATTACATTCTTGAATTCGTCGTTCCACAGAGACAAAATTACATACCTCATCCGAAGGCCAAGAAGTGTAGAATACGATATCGGTTGCTTGGCCCAATTAAATTTGTCTCACCGCTCCGGGAGCATAACAGAAAGCTTGATTCCAAATTGGGGGATAAATTCATAAGTTCGATGTGGAGGCAAAAAAGTGGTTCACGTCGTGCCGCAATGTTAAATTAGGTGTTTGTTTGGAGGCAACCCGGCTTTACTGCTTTTTTATTTTATTTTTATTTTTGTTTATTTTATTTTTCTATTATCTTTTTAGTGTTGTTTTATTTGATAGGATTATGAGCATATGAAGCAAATCCATTGTAAGAGTGCAACAATGAGCTAGACGATGAGGACTAAGTATGGGGTGACCACACAAAGGACGATGCCTGGAGGAAGTCTGAGTACCTCGTGAGCCGCTATTGCTTCGATCTTTGGCCTACCAGGGAGTATCTTTTACCCTCTTAATATTTATAGTGTGCATTGAGGACATTGCATAATTATAAGTGTGGGGGTGAGGAGATCGTTTGGTGAGTTTCTGTGCTATTTTAGCTTAGTTTTAGTACTTGTCATAAAGTGTAGTAGCTTTTGTGGAAAAAAAATGAAAAAAGTAAAAAAAATTGGAGTTTTCCCGATGATGGATCTCCTAGACAGTTTTCTTGAGGGATTAAAGTCTAAACAAAAATCTGAAATTATGTCTTTTAGCTTTCTTTATGTAGTAATAATCCCCTGTGGTTTTTATTTGTACCTCGGTTCTTTTCCATGGGATGTATTTTGAATCGGGTAGTAGTTTTTTATTTTTAGAGTAGGTTAGACTTTAGGGAATAAATGGAAGAAAGATGAGATTCCTAGACGCCCTTGACTTGTTTGATAGTAGCATATTTAGGCTTTGGCATGTGTAGTATCTTTCCTATATTTTAAAATTGTCTATGGTGCATGTACAGATTGGATAACATGTTATTGACGCCTATATCTCATTTACATGACTTATATTCACTTTGCGCTTAATGCTTAATATCTTGTGGATCCGTGAATACTTGCATTGTTTGAGAGTCGGAATGGGACCGTCCTTAGTGAGTCATGTGCCATGTGTGGTGAGATTTTTGTGTAGTCCATGTCATTGTACTTGTGTCTAGAACTTGCCCCGTATGTGAGTTGAAGAGAAAATTGAGGTGATGCTTGGTTTAAAAAATAATTTTAGGCTTTCTTTGATCTTTTTGAGCTTATTGCGTATCATAAATAAAATCTATCCTAGTCAAACATTTTGAGCCTATTGACTTTTATTTGGTACCCACATTACAAGCATATACCCTTTTTATTCTTAATTGACATTGTTTTGATCTTTTTACCTCTTAAAATACTGTAATCGTGAGATGAGCGCTAAAAGAAGTAAGAAGGAACTAAGTGTGGGGTGGCTTTTGAGTGGAACCAATGAAAGAAAGAAATGTGCACTTGTTTTGTAAAAGAATATGCCACTAGTGGAAATTGCAAAAAAGAAAGAAAAAAAGAAGAAGAAAAATCTGGGAAAAAAAAAAGAGCAGGAAAAATATAGATGAATAAATTGTTATTTTGTTCTTGCTAGTGGGTATGAATTAAAGTAGTGCTTAAAAAAAAAAGAACGTTTTTGGGGGTGATATTATTTGTGAAATTGAAGTGGTGTTGAAGAATTTGCGCTTAAGTTATTTGGAGATGTTTTAAAGTGCTTAGAGGGGTGAACCACTATTCCTATATATATCCTACCCATTCCTTAGCCCACATTACAACCATGAAAAAGTCCTAATTGATTTTAGATTGAGTGATCCTACATTAGTAGGGATTTACATTAAGGGCAAGCCTATGGTACCAATTACATGCATGTGACTTCTTTTGTGAGAGTGGTGATTTTCTTTGATGCATGTGAGCATGAGATTCGAATGTGTAGATTGATTTTACTCTCTTTGATTTTGCTATGAGGGAACATGGTTACACGAGGGATATGTAACATTATTATCTTTCTCTATGATGTTGGGTATTCAAGCCACAAGTACATTGTGACATTGAGTCGGTTTGTGATGCTAGGATTGTTATGAGCATGTTGTATTTGTTTTAATATTTTTGAAGTATGGCATAAGTTAAAGGGAAGTGTGTGGCGATTGCATATGCTAGATTTAAATTATTTCTATCAACAACCATGGTCATTGGTGTAGAGTGCCAAAAAAAGAGTTATTTGTTGGTTGACTCGAGGACGAGCAACGTTTAAGTGTGGGGTGTTGATAATCGGCTTAATGTATGCATATTTTGATATAAATCTACTCACATTTTGCTCATGTCTCGACGATTTGAGATGTTTAATATGATGATCTATGCCAAATTTTGGTATTTCTATGTGTAGGAATCATTCGGATGCAATTTGGGACAAAATGGCGCGAATTGGAGCGAAATCGGGACAAAAGGCAAAAAGTGAATTTTGAGGGCCACAACCAGCGTAGGGCGCTGGCTGTGGCGCAGTTTTCAGCAGCTAAAATTTTTGAGCGCCAGGTTCAGCGCCACATGCTGCCCTGGACGCTCAACACGTGAATATGTCCTATTTCAACTAGGACTCGGTTATTTCGATCCCTAGACGCCCTCAACTCATATAAAAGCCAACCTAAACCTATTTTGAAGGGGGGAACGTGACTTTTAGAGGAGAACAAAAGTACAAAACACTCGGAAGGACGTTTTTGAGAGGAAAACACGAGCTTAGAGCTGCCGTGGAGGCCGAGTTTCATCTTTTCGTCTAACAAACTTAGTAATTTTTATGTGTCTTTGTATGATTTGTTGTTTGGCTGCCATGTCTATGTGGAGATAAGCTTCACGTTTTAGGGTTGTGGTTCTTTCATGACTATTGTTATTCGGATATTGATTTTGATTTCTTAGTTTATTGCACTGCTTTATTTATTTAATCTTGCGCTTAATTATTTGATTGCTTGATCACCAATTAAATACTATCTACGAATTTGGAATTGAACTCGAAAGTGGGAATTCTACATTGCATATAGGATTGAGTAGAAAAAGTTCTTGAACCTTGGCATCGGGGAATGGATTCGCGGTTAGGATAGACATATACCTAATTGTCTTGCTTGGTTAATTTACAGAAATTATAAATGCGTTCTTGCTAGTTCTAATTCCATAGACATATAGGCGTTAGGTTAGCTTGAATAAGCGATTAAGAACTCGACAGATTCTTATGAGCAATATTAACCCTGTCAACCAATAAACTAGATAAATTAGTTAGTCAATTCAATTGAAGAATACAATAGGAATGTTATATAGCACATAACCCTAGATCATTTTATCCCATTGATAATATAAAAATTTGCTCTTTCTCTGTTTAAAGTTCATTAGTTATTTTCTTTTTAGTTTAATTTTTTTTAGTATCACTACGTTTGGGTTTAATCCATGTTTAGATAATTAGGATAGTTTAATTTAGTTAATTATTAATCACAAGTCCTCATGGGTCCGACATCCGACTTTTAGTCACTTTATTACTTGACGACCACATATACTTGCTTGTGCGTTTGGCCGTAACAAGTTTATTGCGCCGTTGCTGGGGACTTAGAAGTTAGCTTGTTTCGGGCAAAAACCTGTTGCGGCAAAACGCACACAGCTAGAGGCGCAACATACCTCGGAATGATCGAAGAGCAGACCGAGGACAAAATTCTCGGGGACTCATGAGTAATACCGGGTTCTATAGGCACTCAGGACCGGCGGAGGCACCTCGATTATCATTATACAATTTTAGAATCGATGCCTTGAGTATCGTCTCGGCCATTGAAAAAATTAGAGACACCAGATGGCCTAAACCCATACAAACTGACCCTTCTCAAAGGAATCCCAACTTAATGTGCAAGTATCACGGTACACATGGTCACAGGACCGAGGATTGCAGGCAACTGAGAGAGAGGTATCCCGATCAATCAATAAGGGGAATCTTTAGGCAATTCTCAGCGACAGGGCCAAGAACCATTTCATAGAAAGAGATGCCAACAATAAGAATGAATCATAGGAACCTCAACATGTTATTCACATGATTATCGACGAAGTCGATGT
Source organism: Nicotiana undulata (assembly GCA_005239495.1). Taxonomy (NCBI): domain Eukaryota; kingdom Viridiplantae; phylum Streptophyta; class Magnoliopsida; order Solanales; family Solanaceae; genus Nicotiana; species Nicotiana undulata. Next base: position 39,324 of record ML250587.1, read on the forward strand.
CCTACAGGGTCCCATATTCAAACGCACCAAAGTGTCTATCACAAGGGAGAAGCGAACTCGGGACTACATGCCCGAGGATACCCTCACATTCAATGAGGAAGACCACGAGGGCTTATCTCAGCCGCACAAAGATGCCTTATATTAGTCAATAAAGCGACCATGCTAGAACTACGGGACTCGAGGGGTGCCTTACACATTCCCCTCGGTCAACAGAATTCCTTACTCAGTCTTCTGTTTTCTTAGTCCGTAAATTATGAGTCAAATCTTCCTTTTGATAAGGGATTCATTAAAAGGTGACTTGAAACACCAAAACTCAATTCCAAGTGGTGACTCTAAATAATAAATAATCCCTTTCAAAACGTCATAATTTCTATTCTTTTAAATAATTTCAAGTTAAACGTGTTCTTGTGGATCTATGTAGCTCAGCGAACATAATCAGGTTGAGGGTTGTGGAGCAGCTCAGGCTGGTTGACCAAATCATACCTGCGTCTCGAGTCTTGAATGGCTTCAACATGGCAAGAGAAACAACGAAGGGAGAAATCATCCTCCCAGTGAATGTAGCCGGGACCATACAAGACACGAAGTTTCATGTCTCGAAGGTGACATGAGGTATAATGGTTTGCTGGAAGGCCGTGGATCCACAACATGTGGGCACTACCATCAACCCTTCATCAAATGATGACGTTCCCTACAAAATATGGCGTAAAGACGATATATAGAGAGAAACATACAACGAAGGAAATGTTTGCAATTCATGACTTGACACCAGTATCAACGCCCTCTACATCGAAAAAGTCGAGCATCAAGGACAAACAAGTAGCCAAATAGAAATCACAGTCTACATCCTCGATTGAGCCCGAGGAACACATGTCCGAGTACGAAGAAGAGGAGTTCCTTACTCCTCGAGCTTTGGTCGCCCCCGAGGAGTCAGATGCGACAAAGTTCATAGTCAAGGAACTTGAGCAGGTGATATTGATCGAGCATCTGCCGGAACAAAAGGTATACCTGGGGACGAGGTTAACCCCCAAACTCAGGAAAAAACTCATTCAATTTCTTATCTATAACATTGATTTCTTTTCTTTGTCCCACTTAGATATGACAGGGATCCCACTAGAGATAACCACACATCGACTGAGTATCGATCCCAGATTCAAACTGGTGAAGCAAAAGAGAAGACCCCAGTCCGAGGTAAAACACACATTCATAAAAGACGAGGTAACCAAACTTCTTAAGATAAGGTCCATTAGCAAAGTAAAATACCCCGAATGGCTAGCTAATGTAGTAGTAGTCCCTAAAAAAGGAAACAAACTTAGAATGTGTGTAGACTACAAAGATTTGAACAAGGCATGCCCTAAAGACTCTTTCCCATTGCCCAACAACGATTGTTTGATCGACGCTACGGCCGGCCACGAGATATTTACCTTTCTCGATGCATACTCCGGGTACAATCAAATTGAATGAACCCCGAGGACCAAGAAAAGACTTCGTTATCACGAAGTATGGAACATATTGCTACAATGTAATGCCCTTCGGACTAAAAAATGCAGGGGCCACATACCAACGCCTAGTTAATAAAATGTTCGAACATCAGGTAAGCAAGTCTATGTAATTTTATATTGATGACATGCTAGTTAAGTCCTTGCGCGCAGAGGACCATTTGACTCATTTGCAGGCAACGTTCGATACCTTACAAAAATACAACATGAAACTCAACCCCAAGAAATGTGCTTTTGTAGTTGGCTCGGGCAAGTTAGCGGATCGAGATCAACCCCGAAAAAATCAAAACCATTGAAGAAATCACCATCGTAAATAATGTGAAAGTCGGATTATTCAAGAATCGAAGTCGATTTGCTTTATAAAAAGAAGATATACAACGGCTAGCCGGACGGATAACTGCCCTAGGTTGATTTATCTCGAGGTCATCGGATCGGAGTCATCATTTCTTTTCCCTACTCAAGAAGGATAACGATTTTGCATGGACTCCGGAGTGTCAAAGAGCCTTAGAAGATTTAAAACGGTACCTCTCGAGCCCTCCCTTGCTTCACACTCCGAATGAGGATGAAAAACTCTACTTGTATTTAGTCTTGTCCGAGGTAGCGGTAAGTGGCGTGCTGGTTCGAGAAGAACAAGGTACATAATTTCTTGTTTATTATGTAAGTCGAACCCTAAGAGATGCTGAAACTAGGTATCCGCATTTAGAAAAGTTAGCACTTGCACTAATAAGCGCATCTAGGAAATTAAAACCATATTTTCAATGTCACCATATATCTGTATTGACTACATACCCACTTCGAAATGTCTTGCATAAGCCCGAGTTGTCGGGCCGATTGGCCAAACTGGCCATCAAACTTGGAAGGTACAATATCGAATATCATCCCTGAACGGCCATCAAGTCTCAAATTTTGGCAGACTTCGTGGCTGATTTTACACCTGCCCTAGTACCCGAAGTAGAAAAGGAACTCCTCCTAAAAATAGGTACGTCCTCGGGGGTGTGGACCCTCTTCACAGACGGTGCCTCGAACGTGAAAGGGTCCGGGATCGGTATTGTTTTAGAACTGCCTACGGGCAATATCATTAGGCAATCTATCAAAATTTCTAAATTGACTAACAATGAGGCGAGTATGAGGACATGATTGCATGTCTCGAACTGGCCAAGGGCCTAGGAGCAGAGGTCATTAAGGCCAAGTGTGACTCTCTTTTGGTAGTCAACCAAGTAAACAGAACCTTCGAAGTTCGAGAAGATAGAATGAAAATGTACTTATACAAGCTTCAAGTAACATTGCACCACTTCAAGGAATGGACACTAGACCATGTACCTCGATAACAGAACAATGAGGCCGATGTTCTTGCAAATCTAGGGTCGTCAATTGAAGAAGATGATATTTTCTCGGGGACTCTTGTCCAATTAACAAGGTCTGTGATCGCAGAAGGCCATGCAGAAATTAATTCAACAAGTTTGAACTGGATTGGAGGAATAAGTACATCGAATACTTGAAGCACGGAAAGCTCCCCTTGGACCCAAAGAGTCGAGAGCCTTACGAGCCAAAGCAGCTCGATTCTCGCTCGATGAAAATGGAACATTATACAGAAGGACCTTTGACGAACCACTAGCAGTGTGGTTAGGACCGGGAGACACCGATTATGTATTGCGAGAAATCCACGAAGGCACTTGTGGGAACCATTTTGGTGCCGACTCTTTGGTTCACAAGGTAATTAGAGCAGGATATTACTAGGATAACATGGAAAAGATACTAAGGAGTTCGTTCGAAGGAGTGAGAAATGCCAAAGGTTCGCACCGATGATCCATCAGCCCGGTGAACAACTCCATTATGTCCTATCCCCGTGGATATTCATGAAATGGGGGATGGATATCGTCGTCCCCCTACCAACGGCGCCAGGTAAAGCTAAATTTATTTTGTTTATGACTGACTACTTTTCAAAATGGGTAAAAGCGCAGGACTTCGAGAAAATAAGAGAAAAAGAAGTCATCGACTTCATATGGGACCACATCCTATGTAGGTTCGGGATACCCGCCGAAATAGTATGCGACAATGGGAAGCAGTTCATCGGAAACAAAGTGACAAAATTCTTCGAAGACCATAAAATCAAAAGGATTCTATCAACACCCTATAACCCCAGCGCAAATGGACAGGCCGAGTCCATGAACAAACTATCATTCAAAACTTGAAGAAGAGGTTGAATGATGATAAAGGTAAATGGAGAGAAGTATTGCCCGAGGTGCTATGGGCATATCGAACAACGTCGAAATCAAGCACGGGGGAAACCCTATTTTCTTTGGCATATGGGTCCGAAGCATTGATTCTGGTTGAGGTTGGGGAACCTAGCATCAAGTTTCAGCATACTACTGAGGATTCAAACCACGAGGCTATGAACACTTGCCTCGAGCTACTAGATGAAAAACGTTAAGCCGATCTAGTTTGAATGGCCGCACAAAAACACAGGATCGAGAGGTATTACAACAAAAGGGCGAACCTTTGATATTTCAGAGTCGGGGACTTAGTTCTAAGGAAAGTCACCCTCAATACTCGAGACTCAAACGAAGGGAAACTAGGCCCCAATTGGGAAGGACCGTACCGAGTCATCGGAGTCGTAGGGAAGGGATCCGACAAACTTAGCACAATGGAAGGCGAGCATCTACCAAACAATTGGAACGTATCACTACTCAAACGATATTATTGCTAAGGTTTGAACTTCTCTTTGTTTTTTATATATTTAAGACTAACTCTTTGCAGATGTTCGATTGGAGACATTGAAACGTCCTTCAACTCGAAGACCTTGGGTTTTAAAGCATGCGTTGCACTCTTTTTCCCTTAGATCGGCTTTTATCCCAAATGTGTTTTTCCGGCAAGGTTTTTAACGAGGCGACACTTATATGCTACCTAAGGGGAATTCAACAAGTATTCAAGGCTTCTTTTATATCAACCTCGAATACTGGGGAGCATCACCCTCGGAGGTTGCACTTTCGAAGAAAATAATTCGTGCCGAAGAGGGCCTCAATAGGAGAACATTGTAATGGGCCAAACGGTACTGTGTCCATGTAGAATAGTTGAGCCCCCGACGGTAAAACATGTACGCGGATATCAATTATTAAAATAAGCATTCTTGCTATATCAAAACACTTTGTGTTTCAAAGAAGTCTACCATTATACGAGTTCACACTTATAATTCTACGAGAAACGGCTCAAGGGCCGGAATGCAAATGCACTCCGAATACTCGGGGACTGTCATCGATGGTCAACACTTCCGAGCCATTGAAAAACTCGGACTCATAAGATCTCTAAGAGGTACCCCCTAGATATAAAGGCCCAGGCCATCATATCGGGGACTAACCTTTCTAACAAATTTGAAAGGCTATCGGGAAACAAGTCCAAGAGACATACCCGATGTCTACGGCCACATTAAAGGCTATGGCCATAATAAAGACTACGGGCACATTAAAGGCTACGACCATAATTATGACTACGGTCATATGAAAAGGCTACAGCCGAAATAAAGCGGCTCAGAGATGTTCGACTTCCGCCACAAAACTAAAGGCCTTCAAACACTTTGAAAAACCTGTTAAATCAGGGTACCCTCGGCAAAAGTGAATGATAAAGGGCTTCGATAAAACCAGCCCTCGAATAATTTAGAGGCTTCGATAATATCAGCCCTTGAAAAAACCTCAAGAGGTATTCAAATATCATTACACAACGAATTGCAAACGAGGTTCCAATCGATTGAACCTTCGAAAAGCCCAACGAGTACAAAAAACACATGCAAAGGCATATTAAATTTTTCACTAAGTCTTTTAGAAAAATAGAGGGAAACATTATAGCCTCTTTAGAGGCCGAAATGGCCCTACCTAAAAGAGCCTAAGGGCCAACCCAAAAGAGCCTGAGGGCCAACATTAAAAAAGCCTAAGGACCAATATTTAAGAGCATAAGGGCCGAAGCACATAGAGTTCGAGACCTTAATCTCCCTCAGCTCGGACTCAAGAGTCCCCTCACTTCGAACTTGTGTCCAAAAAGCTTAAAGCTTAGCTCGAGGATTGAATCTTAAGAGGTATTCTAATATCGCTCGAATTAAAAAATGTAAGGGTTTATTATATTCTAAAGTATAGGCCAATACTCGGACTGATCATCTACAACATTAAGTTTCTTGTCACAAATGGAGACAAAACATAATTTAACACGAAACATGAAGCAAAAAGGTTCTTTATATTTATAAAGAGATGATTCCAAAAGTATATTTACAACTCCCACGAGGGGACCTTACACAAAAGAAGAAAACAAAAAGAACCTAATTTATTTTCGGGGCCACTTGCCCGGAGGCAACATCCCCAGGAGTTGTACCTTCAGTAACTTTATCTTCAAGGAACTCCTCCTGCTCGGGGACTTCATCTTCGTCTCCCTCACTTTCAAAGCCGCTGGAAGAATCCTCATTATCGGAGAGTAGCGCAACTGCCTCTTCTTCCAAAGTATTCACCTTCTCGATGTCGGTCGAGAGGTCAAAGCTCTAGCATGCACCTCCTCGAGAGTTTGTCTTCGGGATTCCAGCCTAGCATGGTTGAGGGAACATGTTAACTTAAGATCGGCCATGGCAGAGATCTTTTGTGCCCGAGCATTAGCAACAACGGCATCAGCTCGATACGAGGACACAGATTCCTCAGCCTCAGATTTGGCTTTAGCAAATTCAGCGGCTGATTGGGCTCGAAGCTCCTCAATTTTGCGGCTCTCCTCTTTTTCACTTTGAAGCTGGTGCTCGACCGAGGCCATATTTTCCCGAAGAGTGTCTTTTTATGAGGCCAAACAATCCATATGTTGCCTCCACCCAAGGATTTCAGCCTCTTTTGTCTTGAGCTCCTCCCGAACTTGCTCCACCAGGTCAGCCTTTTGTTGAAACTAAAAAGTTGAAGCATTAGACACCAAAACAAGTAAATACAAAATAGGCCCACAAAGGCTATATTACCTGCTCGACGATCTCAGCCCTCTCTTGGGAAGCCTTCTCCGAACCAGCTCGAAGATCGCTGATTTCCCCCTTTCTTTTGGCGTAGAGAGCCTTAAGATTGTCCATCTCTACAATGAGCTTCTTGAACTCAGGTTCACAATGGGCAAGATCGGCTTGAGACTTGGAAAATTCTTGATTGTAAAGCAGCACAGCTTTCTCACAAAGAAAAGGAGTCAGAAAGACAAAATCAAACTCGAAACGTAGTTGCAAAGACAAAGGAGACCTGCTTGCAAAGCTTTTCGGCCTCCTAAAAAATGAACGAGGCATCAAGATCGGGGCCCTATTTGATTCCAGTAAGGTAATCCCGAAATATGTCGTTCTCCCCATGGGATGTTCCTATATCTAGAGTCCTCAATTCTTGGGCATCCCGTATTTTCCCTTCAGAAACCTCCGGGCCTGGTGGAGAATCGTCAACATTGATTACCCCAAATGATTCACTTGGGGCATTCTCCCGTCTTCGGGGAGCCTCAGAGTTGGGATCTCCAAGTTCATCATCCAAGTGCCCCCGGGACAAGGTGCACTCTTGTCACTTGCCGGTTCGGGGACTTTACTCGAGTTCCCCTAAAAAATCTCTTCAGCTCGAGATTGAACCATATCAACAGCCTTTGATTCAGTGGCCTTAGAAGCATCATTGCTTCCTCTTTTCCGTATTACTAATGGGCGGTCATCATCTTCTCCCTCTGCGCTGTCTCTCTCTTCATCCCCAGCACGAAGACTTTCAGTCGTTTCCTGAGATAAGGCCACAGTATCGGCCTTAGGCTTTCAAAGCTTAGTTTTCTTTGGTTTCCGGGAACTCACCGGAGGCCTTTTCTTCCTTTTCTTTTCCTTGGTAGAGGGCTTCTTCCTCACCGGATGGGGGTGGTCTCATTGAAACGGAGTCTCTGAGGCCTGCATAAAAGCAAAAGTGAGTATTTCACTAAGGAACTTAGATGTGCAAATAATGAAAAGTGACCGTGGTTTTTGGCCTCCCATCGACCTTTGGCCAAATCACGCCAGATGCGCTCGAGGTATGAGGAAGTGGAGGCCAGTTGCCGAACCCAGCTCGGGAGGTCCGCAACCGCATCAAGAAATCAAGCGATAGCTACATCATTATAAAAGGATTAGTTCGAGAGAAAGCAGGAACATCAAAGTAGAAAGTCACCCTCAATAAGTCTGTACTTACGTTTCATGTTCCATTCCTCGGGAATGGTTTCTGTTGGCCCAAGAAAGATAATAGTTTTGAAGATTGACAAAGGAACTCAGAGATGAACTAGGTCCATCCTGGAAGACATAGACAAGCAGAGTCAAAGGTACGTGAGGTGCACATGCAGGAGATGAACGAAATCTGGTAAAGTAGAGATATCTCCTGATCGAAAAGATTGAAAAACGTAAAGGAGAAGGACTCCTTATTCAATAAGAACTTTATCTAAGATAAGGAAGGATTTGAGAAGTTGAGTTTGACTAGAACTCTTCCACCAAGGAACAGCTGCATTAGGATTCTAGTTAATTCCTTATCTACTTCCTCCTATATATTGCAGAATGTTCTTATTGTAAAGTGAAGCACAAAAACAGAAGCAACACGTGAATTGAGAGCAAAATAGCAAGGAAATTTTGCAAGCAATTTGTGTGAAATTTAAGAGTGCGATCCTGAAGCTACACGAACCAGATTGAAGAACAAGCATCATAAAGAGTTTTATGTGTCTTTCTTTATTTCTAGTTCAAAGTGTAGTAGGCGTTTTGAGTTGTACCTTTAAGCTTTCATAAAAGAAAATTGTACTAGGTATTGAGTTGTATTATTCAAGTTAGAGTTACCTTGACATAGTCGCAACAGCCTGTGGCATGTTGTTATAAGGGTTAGAGTTAATCCTTAGGTTTGCAAGAGTTTGTAAACTTTGTTGTTGGCTCAGAGTTGTAGTGAAGTGTGTGGAGAAAATCCTATTAGGTAGTAGGTTGTGGTTTTTTCACCTTTTGAGCCGGGTGTTTTTCACGTAAAAATCTCTGTGTTCTTTAATTTCTGTATTTATTATTCCGCAAACAGTAGTAGTTGGAACACATAGAAGAACCAGGTCCTTCTATAACTAGTGCACGCGAAAATTGGACACCACACAAATCACCCCCCCCCCTGTGTGGTATTGAAGTTTAGAACATCAATTGGTATTAGAGAAGGTTATCCTTGAAGACGCTAACACTTTAGGAAAAGATCAAGATGAGTGCACTACCTGAAAAGTGTAAAGAGAAATCCACCTCTAGGCCACCGCTATTCAATGATCACTTGCAGATGACTGATGGATGCTTCAAATGTGGTAAAATGAACCACATGATCAAGAACTGTCCTATGTGGGAAGTCGAGTGGAAAAAGGAGAAATCTGAAAGAAGGAACAAAAAGAAGAAACAGGTTTAACCCAAGAAGAACAAAGGATCAACAAAGGCTATGGTTGCTGCCTGTGGAGAAAGCTCAGATGAAGATTCATAGGATGAAGATGGAGATGAACAAGCACTTATGGAAATTCGAGAACCAGATGAGGAATCTGAAGTAAGTATAATTCATCTCAAAGACAAAATTAAATTTTTGTCTAAAGAAAGGCTATCTGAGTTACTCCTGGATTTCATTGATGAATCTGAGGATCTAAACAATGAAAGGAATAGGTCCTACGATGCACTTTCATGGATACATGAACACCATTGTAGCAATAAGAGAGGACTTGGCTACGGGACCCCTGCACCTAAGTGGGATCCCAAAAGCAAGTACCTCACACTTCCTGAGAACAGAATCTACACACACTGGTAATACTGGTCACTATAAAAGTGAATGTAATGCAAAATAAAAGGCTAGTCAAAACAATAAAATATTTGTTCAATGAAAGTAGGATACCAGGATCGGCCAAAAAGAATTTGATTCACCCTTTTGCCTATAGAAAGGGACCCAAACTAGTTTGGGTTTCTAAGACTAACCCCTGATTTCCTTTTGCATGTCCAAGTGAAGGGGAGCAGCCAAATATGGTACATGGATAGTGGCTGCTCAAAGCATATGACAGGTAGCAAGAACCAGTTCCTTTCACTTGAGGACCTCAAAGGAGGTAATATCTCCTTTGTAAATGGGAAGAAAGGTGAGATCATTGGGGTTGGAAAGGTAGATAAGACTGATTCTCACTCTATTGAGAATGTCTACTTGATAGATGGCCTAATATACAGCCTAATCAGTGTATCACAATTATGTGATAGAGGCAACTTGGTAGCATTCACCACTACCAAATGTTTTGTGATAAATCTTACCATTGACAAGATTGTTTTGAAGGGAAAAAGAGTAAACAATATTTACATTGTAGATCTGTCCACACTTCCAGAAAATGAACTCACTTGCTTAAGTGTGTTGGATAATGATCCATTCCTTTGGCACAAAAGACTTGGACATGCCAGTCTAAGTCAACTCAACAAACTAGTCCCCAAGGACTTGGTGATAGGACTGCCTAACATTAAGTTCAGGGAAGACAAAGTTTGTGAGGCTTGTGCAAGGGGGAAGCAGGTAAGATCCTCCTTTAAAAATAAGAAAATTGTAAGTACCACCAAGACGATGGAACTGGTCCCTATGGATCTATGTGGTCCTATGAGAACATTAAGCAGAGGTGGTAATAGATATATAATGGGGCTTGTTGATGATTATTCTAGATTTACCTGGACATTGTTTTTAAAATCTAAAGATGAAGCATTTGACATGTTCACTTCTTTTGTTAGAAAGATTCAGAAACAATTAGGAAATCAACTTGCATCAATTAAGTCTGATCATGGCACTGAATTTGAAAATGCTAAATTTGTTGAATTTTGTGATGAGCATGGCATAGATCATAACTTTTCTGCCCCTAGAACTCCACAACAAAATGGAGTGGTTGAAAGAAAGAATAGGACACTTGAAGATATGGCTAGGACTATGCTTCTTTCTAGTAAAATACCTCATAGCTTCTGGGAAGAAGCTATAAATACTGCATGCTATATCATAAATAGGTGCATGACTAGACCACTTGTAGAGAAGACTCCCTATGAGTTACTTAAAGGGAGAAAGCCCAATATATCCCACCTTAGGTTTTTTGGTTGCAAGTGCTTTGTGCACAACAATGGCAAGGACTCCTCGGGTAAGTTTGATCCCAGAAGTGATGAGGGAGTATTCTTGGGATATTCTTCACAGAGTAATGCTTATAAAGTATATAACACAAGAACTATGTGTGTAGAAGAAGGTGTGCATGTTGTTTTTGAAACTAACATTCTCTCTGAGAGGCAGGAACAAGATGATGAAGAGATTGGGCTGACAAGAAACTCAAATGATGAAGCCACAGTCCAGCCTGAAGCAGCATCACAAGAAAGAACAGGTCCTTCCACCCAAGGCAACGTGACAGGGGGAACTGACTAGAGAGGAACCGATCCTCAAACGTCGAGGGAACCTGTCCATGAACCTATCCCTCATTAACAAAACTAGGAAAGAACATCCAAAGAAATTGACACTCCTATTGCAACATCCGCGAAATTGGATATGGATGAACCCGGTTCATCTGTTGATCAGAAGATGTATAAGAGGTGTTTAGCTCTTTGTTATATCTCACTGCTAGCAGATCTGACATTGTTATTAGTGTAGGCCTTTGTGCTAGATTCCAGGAAAATCCAAAGGAGTCTCACTTGACTACTGTCAAGAGGATCTTGAGATACCTAAAAGGCACCACCGACCTTTGTCTATGGTATCCATAAGGTAGTAATTTCAACTTAGTGGGATATGTTGATGCTGAGTATGCAGCTTTTCTTGTGGATAGAAAGAGAACCTCAGGTATGACACACTTTCTTGGCTCATGTCTTGTGTTTTGGGCCACCAAAAAGGTAAAATTCTAAGGGCTTATCTTCTGCTGAAATTGAGTATATTGTTGCTGCCTCATGTTGTGCTAATTGTTGTGGGTGTAAAAATAATTAATGGATTGTGGGATTGATGTAGGTTGCATCCCTATCTTTTGTGAAAAAATTAATGCAATTAGTATGACCAAGAACCCGGTTCATCACAAAAGAACTAAGCACATAGATGTTAGCCATCGCTTTTTGAGGGACAACTATGAAAAAGGTTTGATCACTGTGAAATTTTGTGCTACTGACAAGCAAATATATGACATCTTCACAAAAGCACCGAGTAGAGAGCACTTTGAAAGGAACATGTTATAACTAGGGATAATTAAGATCATCTAATGAACTGGTTCAGATTGTACATGAAAGAAAAAGATAAATGAACAAAAAATTGTATTTTTGGCTAGAAAAATCTGGAGTTTGTGTAAATAACTAGATTAATATTTGCTCAGTCTCATACTGTAAAATGTATACTCATGTTCCATGTGTTAATATGACTCACTGATCTCTAATGAAATTTTCTCTATTTTGGCAAAACATGATCAAGAGGATTCTTAGTGAAGAACCCGGTTAATCAGTGTTGGTTCATCTGAATAGCGAGGTATGTGTTCTACACTCTGCGCAATTTGAAATACTAATATTTAAATCATGAGCAGAGTCCTAATCAAGTCCAAAATCTTCAAAAGCCTATCCAATTGACTTTGAACTAGTTCCGTTTCAACAAGAACCTCACCAAATTAAAATACCTAGATTCTAGGGAAGCCTTAACCGTCTATTCAAAACTAAAATTTCATTCGAGACATCCCCTCCTTCACAAAACCATTCCAAAATTTCCAATGACTCGGGTAACATCTGTCTTAAACCATTCTTCTGAGGTCATCTCTGAAGTTGCTGAAAAACTTAGAAAACAGGTTTATCTTGGTTGGGTTTGTGAAATATGTGGAACTACATGAGACGAGAAGAAGAGGTGGTAAAAACAAAACCGAAAAAAAAGAGAGAGGGAGTACGGAGTGAAGAGTGGGGAATAAGGCAAGAATCTGTAAAAATGGCTATCTGTGGTGGTGAACTAGAAAAAGTAGAAGAAGGTGTCAAGAAGACAGGGGAAAGTGGATTAGGGAAGTCTCTGAAGGGTTGGTAAATCTGGGAAAACATACAGATGAACCTGGTTCATCTACTGAGGAAACCCTGGCGGATCTTCTGAAAAAGTTGGGTGATAGATACAAGCCAAGGAAGAAAAGAACCCCCAAGGCTCAAACTTCTGGAACTGTAAGAGAAAGTAAGAAAGGGAAAGCCACTCCTTATTCTAGTTCTGAAATTCCTCTTCCAAGAGGAAGAACCATAAGAAATACCCTAAGGCAGAGTGAGGAGGAGCTACAAAGAGCCTTGGAGGAGAGTAAAAGGAAAACGGTTGAAAAAAGGAAGGATAAAGTTGTTGAGCCTGTAGAGGTTGTTGAGATTGATGAGATGGACCTGGTCCATCAAACTGAAAAAGTGCCAGAGGTAGAGGTTCAGACCCCTAATCCCAAGAAAGCCAAGACTTCCTCAAAGAAGTCTTCATCTGTTTCTAAGTCTGCCGAACCATCTATCTTGGCTAAACGAACCAGGTCTGCAGTTCTTCCTAGTCTTAATTTCCTAGTCTGCCTAGAACTTTCAGTGACCCAGATTCGGGAGTTTTTTTTGTTTGGTGATCATGTTTTGACTGTTTTTTGTTTCATTTTGTGGATTGTGGCAGAATCGTATTCTCTCTATCAATGAAGATTGCTGCTTTTGTTCTTATTCAGTGTCTCTATTTCTTTGATAGTTTGAATTCTTAGTTGATTATTGATGATTAATCCATGATTGCATATGCAGTTTCCCAAATGGCCATGAGTAAGTGTTAAAAATCTAGGATTCAAACATCTTTCTGCAACTTTTCGATGATGCCAAAAGGGGGAAAAATGATTGTGCTCTGAAAAGTGATATTTATAACCTAATGACCCTGGTTCATCATGATAAGTGCTTAATACTCTAATATGTGTCAGTATTGGATTAAGTTGAAACAAGCCTAAAGTCATGAACGCACAAAGTTTGTCATCATAAAAAAAAGGGAATTTGTTGGCCCAAGAAAGAGAATAATTTTGAAGATTGACAAAGGAACTCAAAGACGAACCAGGTCCATCCTGGCAGACATAGACAAGCAGAGTCAAAGGAACGTGAGGTGCACATGCAGGAGATAAACGAAATCTGGTAAAATAGAGATATCTCCTGATCGAAAAGATTGCAAAAACGTTAAGGGGAAGGACTCTTTATTCAATAAGAACTTTATCTAAGATAAGGAAAGATTTGAGGAGTTGAGTTTGACTAGAACTCTTCCACCAAGGAAGCGTTGCATTAGGATTCTAGTTAATTCCTTATCTACTAACTCCTATATAATGCAAAATGTTTTTATTGTAAAGTGACGCACAAAAACAGAAGCAACATGTGAATTGAGAGCAAAATAGCAAGGAAATTTTGCAAGAAATTTGTGTGAAATTTAAGAGTGAGATCCTGAAGCTACACGAACCAGATTGAAGAACAAGCATCATAAAGAGTTTTATGTGTCTTTCTTTATTTCTAGTTCAAAGTGTGATAGGCGTTTTGAGTTGTACCTTTCAGCTTTCTTAGAAGCAAATTGTACTAGGTACTGAGTTGTATTATTCAAGTTAGAGTTACCTTGACGTAGTCGCAATAGTCTGTGGCGTGTTGTTATAAGGGTTAGAATTAATCCTTAGGCTTGCAAGAGTTTGTAAACTTTGTTGTTGGCTCAGAGTTGCAGTGAAGTGTTTGGATAAAATCCTACTGGGTAGTAGGTCGTGATTTTTTCACCTTTTGAGTCGGGTGTTTTCCACGTAAAAATCTCTGTGTAATTTCTGTATTTATTATTCCACAAATAGCAGTAGTTGGAACACATAGAAGAACCAGGTTCTTCTATAACTAGTGCACGCAAAAATTGGACACCACACAAATCACGCCCCCCCCCCCCCCCCTTGTGTGGTATTGACGTATAAAA
>ML250587.1:53749-100379 GCA_005239495.1 Nicotiana undulata
CCCCCCCCCCCCCCCTTGTGTGGTATTGAAGTTTAGAACATCAGTATCCTTTTAACAGGAATCAGGTTAGAGGTCCTGATTCGGACAAAGCGACTTATCCACCCTCGGTCATTTTCTTCATCGATACTGGAAAAGAAAGACTTCAAGTATCGGCGTTGCAGCTTTATCAGTCCACCTCGATAGAGACGAAGGCTGTATAGCCTAATCAGATGGTCGAGGGTAAAAGACATTCCCTCGACCTTGCTCGAGAAATACCTAATCAAGTGGACGATTCGCCAGAAGGAGGGGAAAATTTGACCAAGAGTCACTTGATACTGTTGGCAAAAGTCGAGAATCACTGGATCTAGGAAGGGCATAGAAGGGTCAACAAGACCTAGGGTGAACGGATAAGTATACACACCCAGGTACCCTGCTTTGTGAGTGGTAATATCCTCTGTGGGGGAAGGGATCACCACGTCTTTCTTTCCCCAATTATAGTCTGCCTTCACCTGATCGAGTTCAGCTTTGGTTATCAAACCGATATATCGAGACATTGGTTCACATCGACCCGGGACTGAAGCAGGCATGTCGATCTTAAAGTCGGAAGATATTTCGCAAGGCCCGGGAGTACACTCCTTGATACGAGGCGATACCACCATTTTGCTATTGGATTGGCGTGATGCCGAGTAAGATTTCTCTTTCTGAGGAACTGTTTTAGAGGTTTTGGCCATTGTTGTTGTAGAATTCAGAAGAAGCAAGGAAAGTTGACGGTGAAGGGAAAGATAAACGCAGAGAGAATAGAGAAGTTAATGTAGAGGATGTTGTGGAAAGTAAAGTTTGTAAAGTGAAAGGTTGGAGTATTTATAGAGGTTACCTAGGCGTGTTGAGGAAGCCAAACGACTGACCATTAGCCGCTTACAATTAATGGCTTTTCAAAAACTGTGCAGACGTGATCTTTTCACGACCTTTTAGTCAAACCAGGTTCTGACATCACGAGATTGACATCATCGTTGGGGCATCGAGGGGTCAAGAATCAAATCGTTTATTATCTTTTCCTTCTAAGAAACGCGGGGACTGTCTATATACGGTCGAAATCAGGGAACCCGATTTCGAAGTCCTAATTGTTACCCCAAGCTCGAGTTTGGGCAACACGAAGTAGGGGTTAGGTCTGGCTGGAAAGTGCACACGTCGGGGAACATATCGAGGACTGAGCATGGTCTACCTCGAGATAGTACCGTTGCGAACCTGTACCAGAATGAGCGGGAATTTCTCAAAGGCACAAAGATCAAGGCGTAAATTCCGGGATAGATTTGTACAAATTAGTACAAATCCGTACTAGGTGGTTATACAGTTGTACCAATAGAATTCTTTACTGTAAATAGAAATGTACCTTATTTAGGGTTTTCCCTCCTATATAAAGGGGACCCCAATCATTTGTAAGAATCATCTAATCATTGGCAAAGAATATACTATCTTACATTCTCGTTAATTGTTCTTCAGAATCATTCTCTAACTTTATTGCTCCTACTTTACTGTTCTTGTTTTACCATCCCTGACCCACCTCGAGGTCATCGGGCTCGAGGTCTATATCACCCAAGTAACACTGGTTTCGTTCATCGATCTTATTCATTTATAATCTATATTATTTGTTTATTATTAGTTAAACTAGATCACATATCTTTAAAATGGTCAATTATATCCTTTATGATTATGGCAAACCGATTCGAGGAATTTCTGACATAAGTATTCAATTAGTTCGGACTTGTTTAGTATTAAATTGGAACCAAGACAAAAAATATTCTTCTTGCGAAGAAGCCCGTGCTTCTTTTGTTGAAATAAGGACAAATAGTTTGATTCGACCTCTCCTAAGACAAATCAAATTGAATTGTTATTCGTATTTTCGAGGTAAACACGATGATTGAAGAAAATAAAATTGGTTCTGAGTTCTTTGAACTTGAGCAGTAGAATGTGAAATCAGAGTGAGGTTGTCAAATTTGTGTTAGAGCAGTGCACGTTTGCTAATATAAAGTACACGTGTCTAGTAAAAAGACATGAGGAGTAAGAGAAAATTATAGAATTAGCCCTAAATTTATTTATAATTCCGAAAATACCCATTTGGTGCACTTCAATTCACATTACTATATTAGTAGTAATTTATAGTATATAACAATCAGAGGCGGATCCAGGATTTGAATGTTACGGGTGCCACTATATACATACATAATATACCTACTACTAGCCACTTGTGACGGACCTAGAATTTTCTGCTAGCGAGTTCAATCTTAAAAGTACATAACTTTAGTCGTAAAGTAGTAGTTGTCATTAAATGATACTGCTTAAATTATACTCAATATATAATTAATGTTGTATTATTAAGATGAGAAAAATAACATATTACCTAGAATCATTTAAAATTGTGCATCAAGAGAAATTACTCATGAAATAAGGTGTAATTGTACAAAGCAAAATGAAGAACAATATAAAGAAAATTTAGAAAAGAAAGAAGATAAAGAGATTTAGCAGCAAATAACAGGAAGAAAAACGAGGAAAAAAAGAAAAAGAAAACGAAGAAGAGGTGAGGCCCAAGGCCCAACGAAATAGGGATTAATAAGTAGGAAAAGATAAAAGGAAGTTAAAGATTGCGCTGCTGGTATTGAACTCAGATTACCGAGGCAAATGAGAGACTTCAGAGACAACGCTGAACCATGGCACTCACGCAATGTTTGTGCATCTGGGTGCCACTTTATCAATATAACCGTTTTTTCACAGATATCAACATACTTACTAAGAATTTTTGTCGAACCATGCGGGTGGCGTACCACCCCTACGCTGTAAGGTAGATCCGCCCCTATAACAACAATGATAACAGAGCACCAAGACACATGCAGTAATCAACGAGAATAAAAGGAACAATAATGACACCAAAACTTTTATATAGAGAACCCTTTTGAATAGAAAAAAAATCGCGGTGCCGAAAGGAGCATACTAAAATCACTATAGCAAAATCTTTACACTCAACAACCTCTTGTACTACTGCCTTAGCGCTTGTCTAACAGCTCCCTTGCTCAACAACCTCATCAGTTCGCTCCTCCGCTCGGCGACCTCATTTGTTCTATTTTCTACATCTGTGGGATTGTAAGAAATGGAAGGAACAATAACAAGGTTAGGAATTCTAATAATTTAAAAATAGTATATATAAATTGTTGAATTCCGTTGACATAAGAGAATATTTTTGTGTAATATTAAATGGGGTTCAAAAAATGTGTTAGATCACAAATACGTCGGGAATAAAACATTCTAGTATTTTTTTCTAAATCTCGTAATATAAATTTTGGCTCCCCCATCACTTCAAAAGAGAGATAATGGATTAGGTTGCAGTAAAAAGTATTACCTGATTTAATTATCGTAATCTGACTGCACATGAAAATGGCATAGACATGTCGACAGGATGCCCTTATAAAACATGTTCAATTGTTTTAGTTTTCTGTCAAGATATTCAACAGGTATTTACTCTGTATACCTTCAGGGTATTCAATTTACATTTAAGGCACACAATACCAAAAGTTGTAAATGGATATTGGTCGATAAAATATTTGAAACTTATTTATCAAATTGTCTAACTTTGTATTCCTTACAAATTATATACAATTTATTTTTAGTGCGTTGAATTATACAGCATATAACTTATTTACAACTTATTTACGAGTTTCATATATCATTCTTATCCAATTAAATATAAATACAATATCATACAATTTAAATATAATTTTTATATAATATATCTTTTTTTACGTATTTTGTAAATGATTTGTATATATTTTGTATGTGGTATGTTCATCTTCCTCTCTGAAATTCCAATTAAAACTCCTATTTTAATACAATTTTGATACACAACAATAACTTTATGTAAAAGATAGTATTAATAACTTAATACAAATTTCATACAACGTTTCATACAATATACAACAAATTTCAATCTTTCATACATCATTAAAATACAAAAATATGAAACTACAACGTAATACAACATAAATACAATTTATATACAACTATAATACAATTTTAATACAATATCATAACTAATATATGTCACGTACTTTCTTCTTCTTCTTCGAGTTTCAATCTGAAATTCAGCCAAAAGCAAGTCTAATCTTCATCAAACACCCTCAAAATTGAGATGTAAACTCCAAAAAATATTTTTAATTGTTTGCAACAACACCCAATCCAAAGAAACAATAGTTTATGAAAACGCAAATTCAAGTTCAATGCTTCGGAGTTTTTTAATGTCTGTAAGTGGTGGAGAATCAAATACCTTCAAAGTTTATTGATTGACAATTTCAATTCGAATATCAATTGTGCAACATGAAAGGAAATTGCTAATTTAAAACTCTATATAATAACAATTGAAATTTATTGATGAATTTCTTGGAAAAAAAGATAAAAAACAAAGGAAAACGAAGGAAGAAAATTGGGGAAAGAAAATAAAAGGAGAGAGAGAGATGGAGAGAGAAAAGAGAAAGAGAGACGGAGAGAGAACGCAGGAATGAGGATTCCCTATTCAATTTCTAATATAAAGGGATACTCATTAATATTAATTTGTATATAATTGGTAAATTATATATGCTCATATAATTAAATTAAAACTTGATTAGAAAGAGTAATAATTTTACATACGTAGTATAGGAAGGTAAAATTTTCATTTCTGAACTTTTAGAATAGTCCAACAAGAGATGTGTTTATCAACAACGTAGTATGGTGCTCACCAGGGACACAATAGCAGCCGTCAGATTATATCAATCAGCTTCTTTCCCTCTCTTGCCTTCTTTCAATTTCATTCAGGTCGATAGTGTAGACAGTAAATTGCGTCGAGAAAATAAAGTTAAGATTGAAAAATATTGCAATAATTGTAGTATTTTATTTCAAATAATATGAGTGTACAATCTTTATGAATCATCTGATTCTTCTTTTCAATAGTAAATAAATTCAAGGGCCTTTGAGCTTGATCTTGAATATGTAGTTGTTGCCACGAACGATGATCTTGTTCTTCAGCTTTAGCTTGATTGCTTGAACTTGACCTTGATTTGTTCTTCGTTCTTGAGCTTTAGCTTGATTGCTTGAACTTGATTTGTTCTTCGTTCTTGAGCTTTAGCTTGACCTTGATTTGTTCTTCGTTCTTCAGCTTGAATTTGATTGCTTGAAGCTTGAAACTTTGTAAAAGAAATTTACGGCGTTTGATCCACGAGCTCTCTCTTGCTTCTTGTTATAACTTCTGGTGTCTTTTCTGAGTCATGAAGACCCCTATTTATAGTTGTGGGAGGGAAGAGTTATGATAACAACAAACTCTTTCTGACCAATCAAATTGAAGTGTGACATGTCCGTATTTGATTGGCCAGAACATGTCACTTGCACACGTGGCACGATTTCATTGGCCTTTTAATGTGACTTGGCATGCTTTGTCATTTTGACACGCGGCACGATCCTGTTGGCTCTTCCGCTTGACTTGGCGTGTCACGTCATTTGACACGTGACACCAAACTGGGCCTCTAGGAAGATGACATCTTGGGCTTAATAAAGTGCGCTCATCATTTTAGTCCAATGAATTAAGACTTATTTATTTAATCCATATATATTGGGCTTATAATTAATTTAATTATATTAGTCCAATAAATTTATTTGAACTGATATATCTTGAATTTTAAAATATACTCCCAATTATTTTACGGATTTAATTCCAATAAAATTTATATGCCTACAAATAACTGTGAAGATTTGCTCAGAAGAATCGAATCTCCTTTTCCCCTATAAATACCCTGCATTGGCGCGTAAAGATTAACCTCAAATTGTTAAGCTACAACCTCACTGCTAAAACTTCTCAAACCCTTTTCAGTTTCTGTAGGACTCTATTGGCTATTACATAAGACAGGGTTTTGGTGATTTGAGACATGTCTTGGCATGGCATGTTCGGGTTTTGGTGATTTGAGACGTTAGATGGGACTAACGGTGGTAACATAGTTAAAGGAAAATAGTTATCCACTCATATAGTTTATTAAAAATTGGGTGGATAATAAGCTTTTAGAAAACGGGTCAAATATCAATAAGAACGATATTATCTACTTAGAAAATGGATAATTAATAGATAACTAATGAGTTTAACTTTTATATTTGTAAAGCCTCAATCAAATTGGGGGTTCCTCAAATTTGGGAGACTAGGAATTTTCAAAGGTGATCGTATTCAAGAAGCCATAGAGAATACATATGAGTTAACCCGTTTTTTATCTGTATTAAATATGGATCGGGTCGAATAATATATCTGTTTTGCATTACCCGTTTTTGACCTGCCCATATCCGACTCGCCTCTCCCCTCCCCCCTCTTCCACCCCTAGATAGGTTGAAAATAGTACGGACAAGTTAGTTTTCGGGCTGATAATTAAAAAATAGCCAATGTTTGCAAAGTCATTGAAAAATAACCATTATTTTGTTGCAACACGGAAAGTATACTGGAGATTGGTGCACCTGTGTATGAACTTCCAGCATATTATGCTAGAACTCCAACACATAGAAAGTTCTATCATAATATACTGGAGATTGGAATATATGTGTATGACTTCCAGCATATTATGCTGGAATTCCAGCACACAGAAAGTTCCACCATAATATACTGGAGATTGGAGCACCTGTGTATGAACTTCCGGCATATTATGCTTGAACTCCAGTATATTATGCTGGAAGTTCACATGTAAAAAATTTCGAACTCCAATATATTTTCCGGATTTTGAACAGTATTTTCGTTCAGATTTATCTTTACATAAAAGGTGACCAAATTTGAATTACTCTTAAAATTATAGCTATTTTTTAATTATCATTCATAAATCTGACTATTTTTGAATTTTACACTTGAAGCCAAATACACAATTGATCCAACCCGATTCATTTACAAACCCAACCTCTAATTTAAGCCACCACCTTATGCAGATTCCTAATTGGGTTGAGTCAATTGTATGTTTGGACTCAAATGTCCCATGTAACGTACGAGGGGAGAATTCGAAAAATAATTTCTGTAAAAATAAAACAATAACAGAAACAGAAACAGAAATAGAAACAAAAGAATAAAACTTTTCGAGTCCAACATAAAACTGTGTTTTTCTAAGGAATTTAATCCCCTCAATGTTGCCCAGGGTTATTTGATTAATTCCTCCCATGATAGAATGGAATAATTTTTCCGTAATACCGACAATAACAATTACAAAACTTCGATGAGCTCAACAAACGGAAGTAAACCATACTTATGCTTATGTTTTGCGTTGAAAATAATAATGCAAAAATGCAGAAGATGAGGGGAGATTTTTCACATTTTCAATGGTGAAAATTGAGGCTACTCCTCTTTATTTATAGCCAATGATTTGGGTTTCAAAAGGTGCCAAGATACATGTTCGTTTGAAATGGTGCATGTTCTCTTAGTCACGGATTAACCGTTGGGATCCGCAAATTTTTAATTAAAATTTTGCGAAAAATATTAGAAAAGAAATTATATAACAGAAAACGAGAAATAAATTTGGTCTAAAATGTTCTATACATAACTAGCTTATTATGTCGTTTTTCAGTCTCAGCCTTAAATTCCTTGAACTTTTGAGCATTCAGACTTTCGACAGAACAAATAAACATATCCATATTTTGAGTAACATCTGTGAAAGTCACAAAATACTCAAAATCACCTCTTGCCTGGACGTTCATTGGACCACACAAATCAGAATGAATTAATTCTAATTTATCACTTGCTCGATTTCCTTTTGAGGGAAAATTTCGTTTTGTCATTTTTCCTTCTAAACAAGATTCACATGTTGGTAGTGCCTCCACTTTCAATGAACTTAAAGGTCCATCTTTGACCAACCTTGAAATTCTGTTTAGATTTATATGATCCAAACGCAAGTGCCATAAATATGTTTCACTCAATTCAGGAGAACGTTTTCTCTTATTTGGTAAATCAACATAATTCAGTTCTTTAGTGTGTAACGGTTTAGGAATAAAGTCAACAACAAAAACACCATTAATCAATGTAGCCGTAGAGAGATAACGTTTATTATGAGTAATAACACATTTATCAATGTCATGACAGTTAAAATCATAGCCATCTCTCATAGCGCTAGAAACAGAAATTATATTCCTTCTAACGGAAGGTACATATAATGTGTCTTTTAAAGCTAAAACTCTACCACTACCAAACAAAATACTAATATTTCCTAATGCTAAAGCTGGGGTTGCCGAACCGTCTGCTTGATAATTATTGATTTCTCCTCTACTTAGCCGCCGCGTTACCTGAAACCCCTACAAATAAGTGCAGACATGATTAGTGGCTCTCGAATCTACACACCATGACATGGTAGAAGCAGCCGCTAAAAGAGTTTCAACGACAAGTAGATGTAAATCACCTGGTTTATTTTTCAGCTTGGCCAGATAAGTTGGACACTGCTTCTTATGATGCCCAGGTTGCTTGCAGTGATAACACTTGCCCTTAGTCTTTTTCACACCAGCAGTTGCGCCACCAACAGAGGGTTTTTGAGCCTTTTTCTTTTTCTGCCCGCCTCTCGGCTTAGAAGAAGAACCTACCTCAAAATTCAACGCCACAGGAGGATCTTGTGACTTGATAATAGTCTCTGCCGACTGTAGCTCATTCAGCAATTTCGCAAGTGACAAATCCATTTTGTTCATATTATAATTCAGGCGAAACTGCTGAAAACTGTCAGGCAAAGTCTGCAGTATCATTTCAACCTGCGTGTCCTTATCAATGTTAGCTCCAAGGACCTCTAGTTCATTCAGAAGACTCATCATCTTCAGAACATGGTCCCTGACCGATGAACCTTCAACCATTTTGGTATTCAGAAGAGTTTCATGGCAGTCTGCTTAGCCGCACGATTCTGATCTCCAAATATTTCTTTGAGATTTTTCAGAATGTCATAAGCAGACTCCATCGACTGATGCTGATGTTGCAGAACATTCGACATGGATGCCAGAATGTAACACCACACCATCTCATCAGCCTTGATCCATTTCTGGTAAGCCTTTTTTTCATCATCTGTGGCATCATCTCCAGGTTTTTCTGGACACACCTCATCGAGCACAAATTTATACTCTTTAGGAATTAGGACAATATCCAAGTTTCGTTTCCAATCAACATAATTTGGACCCTCAAGTTTATTTTGAGTAAGAATAACAGTAAGGGGATTGAAAGCAATCATTGTTAATCTGGGAGACAATTAATTAAATAGATCAAAATCAGTTTGTATTATTTGAATATTCAAATTCAAAACACACTATATGTATATAATCTATGCACCTTGAACAACAAATTTCGATGGGAAAGAAGTTATTCTTGCAATATACATATATAATAACAGATTATTCACTCCATTAATTTAAACAGGCCATACTCAGATGGAGAGTAAACTGTTAATTTAAGCCAAGTGAATATCAACATTCAACATATATTAGTCCCATTGAACCAACATGCATACTCAGATGGAGAGTAAATACAAGTAATCAACAACTAGTATAACCTAGTGATTATCCATAATGTATTTATCCGATATGGAAGAAGACCTATGTCAACGTGTAAAAATATTATATCACTAGAGTTTAACCCTAGAGACCATAGGAATTGATCCCTGCGACCATTGGAATTAAAACAACTAAAAAAAAGTTTTGAAATTTTTTCAGAATTTATAAAAAAAAATGTCAAAACACCATCTAAACGACCCTGAAAGCCCAAAAAATGGCTTACATCACGAGCAAAGCTGATGAGTATTGCTCACTGAGCCGTTTCGCATGGACCTGCCAAGTTTCAGGTCAATCGGAGTCCGTCAACTAGTTGACCTCCGATTTTCTGCCCAATTCGACCAAATAGTGGTTATACGTTTTTCATGGAAAAATTCAATTTTATTCTAACTAAATATCATCAATAATAAACAGATATTTCAAGTTTTCAGAATAATTACAATAACCCATAACAGATAATCACGTCAAAAATCAATGCAGGTTTTTCAGAAAAATATTCTTTGCATGTAATTCAAAACTTGCATATTAAACATGATATTAATCATTATGGTTCATCCTAATCATTTAATTAGACGTAAGTAGGCTCTGATACCGATTAATGGAATATATCTCGCACCGGAAGCAAATACAGCATCATATTTACGTGTAATCTAAACAATTAGCACATACGGAGATTATTCGAATTACCTCTTGAAGCGTGAACACATCAATTCTATATTCTTCTCCAGTTCCAGAGTTGCAACGCCTCAGCAGTCTTCCACAGTCTTTTACTGTGTTACCAAACAATATCCGAAAAACAGAGAATTTTAGGTGGGCAAAATTTAAGCAGAAACCGTGGGATTTTGTCTACCAAAAACGTCCAGCTATATGATGTATATATAGCTACGTTTTTTAGGTCAAAAAACCTTTTCCAAAACCTGTTAGGTTTTCTTCTTCCACTAAGAAAAGGTTTCTTTTATTTTCTATTTTTAGGCACAGTAGGGACCACAAAATTTAATTAACAAGGCTTCCTATTATGGTACTAATTTCGAAAATATGAAATTAATTTCCACCATAATAAATTACGAATTATTCCATTAAAAATTCGTAATTGCACTCCTTAGTTCAATTTCGAAATTCTTCCATAAAACCTTATTTAACTCCCCATGTTAAGATTCAGATACTGATCAATCAAATTAAATTATTGACTATTTAATTTATTGATCACTTCCTTTAGACTTACACTTAACTTATTTCATGTGCCGGATACAAAATCCACCGGCCGGGTTTACACATAAAAACTTATAAGCTTTCATAAAGCAGTATCATCAATCTCAAAATCGAGACATAGATTCTCTCAACTAATTATTACTTCTCCAATGTATATCATCATTATCCAATTTACCAGGCTTATTGACTCACGAAAGAATCTCGCCTTTTAATAAATCAAAACAACTAGTGACATACACAGCTAATAATAATTATATCAAGATCAAGAGTATAAGTTCATTAAATGGACTAGAGAAATTATTTTATAAAGTTAGTATAAAATACTTATCTCTACTTGATCCGTTCAATACATATAAAATGTACTAGCACAAGAAGTTGAAATTAGACCATTCCCATAATCAAGATAAATTACATTTAATGATGTGCTACAACCATTTCGATGGTTTGTCCAATTACATCATTAGATTGTGAACATTAACTTTATGACTTACAAGAACCGATGATTTAATCTTCCGTGTATAAGCTACACCCTATACACTAAATCATCAACTATGTAAGCAATGGACACACAAACCAATACATGATCTATTTAAAATGAAACTTTATTGAATTTAAACAAGTAAATAAATAATTGTTCCATAAAGAATACTATAACAATACGCATGGCTTATAGTATATTCTAACATTAACCACATGCTTCACTACTCTCCTTTTAATATAATATAGATTTTTATATAATTTGTAAATTATATATACTCATATAATTAAGTTAAAACTTTATTAGGATGAGTAATAATTTTACATATATAGTATAGGTAGGTAAAAATTTCATTTTTTAACTTTTAGAATAGTCCAACAAGAGCTCAAACAATTTGTGTTTATGTAGTATGGTGCTCACCACAGGGACACAATAGCAGCCGTCGTCAGATTATATCAATCGGCTTCTTTCCCTCTCTTGCCTTCTTTCAATTTCATTCAAGTTGATAGCTGTGAAAATTCGCTCAGAAGAATCGAATCTCCTTTTCAATTTCATCTCCCCCTATATATACCCCGCATTGACGCGTAAAGATTACCACCTCAAATTGTTAAGCTACTACCTCACTGCTAAAACTTCTCAAAACCCTTTTCAGTTTCTGTAGGACTCTATTGGCTATTAGTGTAACGATCCGATCGGTCGTTTTGAACTCTAGTGCGTCGTTCGGCAGTTTGAGGCAGTGAGTAGCTTCGTTTCAGGTAATATGACTCGTAGGCATGGTCGGAATTGAGTTTCAAGAAGTTCGGAGTCAATTTGGAAAGAAAATTCTCATTTCGGGAGCCTTAAGTTAGAAGACTAAGATTGAATTTTTGAGTAAACGACCTCTAAATCAGGATTCGAAGGTTCCAGCAGGTTCGTATGACGATTTCAGACTTGAGCGTATGTTCGGATCGGGTTTTGGATGACCCGGGAGCATTTCGGCGCAAATTGTAGAAGTTAGCATTTTAAAAGAAATTTCATAAGTCTGGGTTGAAATGCATTTCAGTGTTATTGATGTCCGTTTGGGATTTTGAGTCTGGGAATAGCTCCGTATGGTGATTATGGAGTTGGGAGCGCGATCGGAAGTGACTTCGGAGGTCCGTAGGTCATTTTGAAGTCATTTGGCCAAAGATAGAAATTTTAAGGTTTTTGAGAAGTTTGACCGAAAGTTTGACTTTTTGATATCAGGGTCGGATTCAAATTCCGAAAGTTGGAGCAGGTCGGTAATGTGGAATATGATTTGTGTGCAAAATTTGGGGTCAATCGAACGTGATTTGAAAGGTTTCGGCATCGGATGTAGAAGTTTGAAATTTCAAAGTTCATAAAGCTTGAATTGGAGTGCGATTCATGATTTCGACGTTGTTTGATGTGATTTGAGGCCTCAAACGAGTTCGTATCATGTTTTGGGACATGTTGGTATAATTGGTTAAGGTCCCGAGGGCCTCGGATAAATATCAGAAGGCTAACGGAATGGATTTCGGGCAAAAATAGCTGCTGAAATTTCTGCTGCAAATCTGCTTTGGACAGCAACTGATGCATCGAAGAGCTAATTTTGGAAGCTTATATATCAAAATCTATAAGGAATTTGAAAATTTATAAAACTTAAAAGTTGTAGCCCTTACATTCTAGTTTCCATAAAGTCAAACCATTCATGATTTTGATATTTGATTAGAAAGTTATGATCGATTGAAGATGGCTGGTGAAGCAGTTTCGACAGAATTTACTAATGCATGGAGCCGATTTTGGAAGCTCATATCTCGGAATATATAAAGATCTATATGATGTACAACCTATCAAAAGAAATATCTTCGAGTCTTGTTTCTAAATCTTTGAAGCTTTTGTCATTTAGATATTTCTACAAGGAGTTATGAGCGTTTTAATAGAAGGTGTACAACAGGAGAAAATTATAATAGCATGTACAACCTGCACATCGCAAGGTACAACTCGATGAAGTCTGGGCGGATTGTTTTAAAAGCGAGCTTTGACCCATTTCATTCATTCCTTTCATTTGACTTGGATGATTTTGGAGAGCTCAAGGAGGGATTTTCACCAAGCAACACTAGGTAAGTGATTTCTTCCTATTTTTAAGTTAAATATGTGATGTTACATGGATTTAGACATGGAAAATTAGTATAAATTTGGGATTTTTGGGGAAGACCTAGAATTTAGAATTTTGGACTTTTACCATGAATTTGAGCATGAAAATTAGAGCAAATTGTATATTTGAGTTAGTAAATCTATAGGTAGAATTTATCTTCGAGAAATTTCGGAATTCGGGCACGTGGGTCCGAAGGCATTTTGGCCAACATTTCGAGCGGAGTTGGAAACTTATATAATTTGAATTGTTACAAGTATTAGAGTGAATTTTTACTGGTTTGCCCGTTATTTGAATAGTTTTGGGGCGTTGTGCATCAGTTGGAGTCGTCGGAAGGGCTTGGAAGCCGATTATGGAATTTCGGAGCGAGGTAAGTCTCCTTTCTAACTTTGTGAGAGGGAATTATCCCCATAGGTGTACTAATTAATTATGTGCTACTATTTGCGGGGGCTACGTACGTACGAGGTGACGAGAGTCCGTGCGTAGCTACTATTATGCTTGTGTCCGGGTAGTCTAGGACTCACTAGCATGCCTTACGTGTTGTACGTGTGATCTTGCCAATAATATTAGACTGTTAATGCTATCGAATTAGTAAATGATTACCTAAGAAGGTTAGAGTTTACTTTTCTTAATCATTTAGAAAGAGAATTGATTATTCCGTGGATAATTGTGTTCCTGTTAAAGTTATAATATTTAAACATTATTAAACTTGGAAAATGAATTTCCAGACAAAGATTTAAATACTATTTTCGTGTTCCTTAAAAGAGAGTTTTTCCACTTTCTTGAGTAACTGCTTTCTTGATAAAAATGTGAACTTATTGTGTGAATATGTGTATCGATGGGTTCCTGAGTAGAATGTATGATTCGCGAGCAGGATAACCCTATTATTTATATATGACTGCGTCGCATGATCGATTCGCGAGCGGGGGAAAATAGATTCATCTATGGTTCGAGCCGTTTGACCCTTCGGCAGTGCACATTTTATTATTGTTAGTCCGCGCCGTTCGACCCTCGCATTTCTTGCGCATGATAATTGCTGCGTATTTTCTGTAATTATTCCTTGTTTATTGGCCTATGAAGTTTTAAATTGCCAACTGAAATGAAGAAGATTTAAAGTGTTAAATGTGAAAGAAGTTGATATTACTTATCCCTGATTTTATTAAATTGCATATGATATTCCCGCTTAGTGTCTCACTTGATTATACTAAATTGACTTCTAGCAAGTGTCTAATTCGACCTCTCTTCACTACCTCTCTGAGGTTAGGCGGGATACTTACTGAGTACATGTTGTTTTTGTACTCAGGCTACACTTGATGTGCATATTTTATTGCACATGTACTTTCACAGCGATGTGGCTGGCTTGGAGACTTAGGCGAGCTGCATCATCCGGAGGTGATCCGCAGCTGACAGAGTCTCCCTCAGATGTATTTATTTTTATTTTAAATTCCTTGTCCAGTTGTATTTCAGACAAGCGTTGTAGTATCTGTTTAATTCTTAGAAATTTGCTGATGCACTTGTGACACCGGGTTCTGGGATGTGTTTGGGATGTATTTTATTAAAATGGAATATTAGACTATCGTATTTACTTAGCGGATTTTATTAAGTTATTACGTAATAAAGTGAAAGGTAATGATTTCAAAAATGCTAAAACAGGAAATTTAACTTAACCATTTAGTGATTGACTTTCCTGACAGTGGTGTCCGGCACCATCACGACCTTATGGATTTTGGGTCGTGAAAACTTGGTATCAGAGCACTAGGTTCCCTTAGGTTTCACGAGTCATGAGCAAGTCTAGTAGAGTCTTGCGGATCGGTCGGAGACGTCTGTACTTATCTTTGAGAGGCTACAGGGCTGTTAGGAGTACTTCTCCTCTTGATTCCTTATCGTGCGATTCGATTCCTTTGAGGCTTATGCCTATGTTTCTTCCTACTCAATCTTTTACGTCGCGAAGCGCTTGCTATGAAACGTGGATTTGAGGAATTGAAATGGTGCTGCGGATATGGTGCGAGATGTTTTCCATATGTAGTTCGTTGGGGCTGTTGTTGTTGCCCTGTAGAAGAATATTATGTTGTTTTAGCTCGGTAGCTGTGTTTCTGAGAACTTTGAGGCTATGCTCAGATTGTTATGATGCTTACGATTTGTTATCGTGCGGTGTTGATATGATGGTAGAATGCTTGCCCGTATGTCGGGGTAATGAATGACTTTGAAGGGAGGTCTTCTTAGCGCGTAATTATGAGATTTCAGTATTTTAGTTCTGACGGAGGAAGGGCAATTGGACTATGAATGTTCAAGTATGGGGGATAAAGTAATAGGACTTGGTGTTATCAAGCGAGGTGGAGTTTTCATCTGTGATGTGGTATCGCTATTTTTGATCGAATAGAATGTGTTAAGTTCGTCGGTGCTATGGTTTCTTCGGTTGCATGGGGTCAGAGTATTGTGAAGAAGTATTGAAGAAACGGCTGTCAGAGACCGTGAGGTGCGGTGGTTTAGTATTGGATAAGTATTGATAATGAAGGCAGCTCGAGAAAGATGATCTTTGGAGAGTTTGCAATCGTGGTGAACTGCTGGTTTAAGAGCTACAGAGAATGATATTGAATTGAGGCAGCAATTAGGATCATACGATGAAGGAAGATATGTGAGAAATGCTAGGCGGTGGTTCCATTTCTAGGAGGCCAAGTGTAAGAAGCGGAAATCGACCAGTCGCGTAGAGGGGGAGTTTGACCAAAGTGGGAGCGCGGCATCATAGTGGTGAATTAGAAGATATTGTAGCGCATTTAGTAGATGTCCATGAGGAGCAGATGGACTGGTAAAGTTGGTGAATGAGAACAAGCTTAGGATGGGGTATTGATATTGTAGAGAGTGTGCAGTACAACGTCGTTTGAAAGTGTCAGTTGGTGATTTCCACAGGTGGGTTATCTCCTGTGAGTAGGTTAGCGGTTGTGTGGTTGGCAGGTTTCTGCGAGGAATTCTAGTGGCTATTCGGTAGGAGGACGAATATGTGAATGATGCTAGAGCATTTGAGTATTCAGGAAGTGCTAACAGGAGAATTTAGAAGAATTTGACGGGTTGGTTAAGCAAGGTCATGTCAGCAATGAAGAAAGAATTTTTGTGGGGTCCAGAGTGGTGCAAGGAGTAGCTTCAGGCTAAGTGGGAGAGTCCCGCCGCCTGCAATTGGGCTGCAGGATTATCTTCTCATAGGGGTTGCGGATTGTCGGCATATTGGCGAGTTATTTCAGCTAAGGGGAAAGGAGTAAAATGGTAATTATGCATAGGATTTGATAAATGTGTGCAAACATTGGCCCTATTAGACCAGGGTTAGGCTTTGGAAGATTCAAAATTTATGCTTAAGGCATAGGCGAGTTGTTAGGGTTGTGACTCAGTCACATGCTTCATTGAAAAGAGTGTTCATATGCTAGAAGAGACTTGGAGTTGATCGTATTCGAGGCCAGTCAGAGTAGGTGACTCTCAATAGCGTCCTAGTGAATTCGAAAGTTAAAAATGCGGTGTTTAAGGGTTTCAGGCAGCAGTATGATTAAGAATCAAGCTTGTGCACCGTAATTTCTGAGAAAGGGAAAATAATTGGAGTGTTCTATGTTATTTTCAGCATGTAGAATATTATTGGAGGAGTGAGAGGAATAAACTCCGGATTGTAGAAAGATTATCAGGAGGGTATGAGACAGTTTACGGGATTGAGACAACATGGTCTCGTAAAATCAAGGCCACTCGGGATGCGAGAGGGTTGAGTTTGTTATCTGTCGAATGTGGTTGCTATTATTCTGAGCCAATTAGAGATGATTAAAAGAAGATATATTGGTTAGCCATGGTTGAAATGGTACATGTACGATAGTGATCAGTTCTTTCGATGTGATTAAGTTACGCATGTGGTTTGCGCAGTGTGTGCGAGGTTTCTCGGTCGCCATAAGAGATTTTATTTGGAAGCATTCAAGTATTATGGCCTGTCAGGTGTAGGCAGATCCCCGAAGGATTATGGTGGTATAGACTACTACTTAAGGATTTGCATGTATTGTGATGGTGAAACTCCCCTCGTGTGTTGTTACGGTTCTCTTGAATAGAGGTAAGTAAAAGGTTTCTATAGGAAGAAGTGTTCCCCCTATTAACGGTTCAGGAATTATGATGGAATTCCTATGCTATTCCATATCGGCATGTTAGGTGCAGTAGTCAGCGTGGAGATGGAAGTAAGGATCGAGGTTGCGGTTCGGTGTTAACAAGGATGTCATGGGCTCGGGTGAGAAAGAAGAAGGTTTGAATGTCTAGAGTAAGCTGGTGTTGTCTCCAGTGTCACATGAGATCGGTGTTTGGTGAAAGTGGCTTGCACCCTGGTTATGGGTTTTTGATTTGTCTTACGTTAGTGTGGTCGGTGGTATGGATGTGAAAACTTGTTACCTTGTGTGTAAGGTCGTGGGAGCGTGACTAGGGGAAGATTGTATAAGTGTGACATGTAGTCACCTGATTAATTGAATATTTAGACCAAGTATAAGGAAGTGCAATATTGCTTATTTGAGAATTTATGCCTGGAAGGCATTCAGTTCAGTTGGTTGTGGATTGTGGGGTGTTTGTCCCGGCTATGATGGTTGTTCTTGCGTGTTATGAGAGGAAGTGGGTTATTATGGACCCAGGTAAAGCTATTATCCTAGTGCATTGTGAGCGAAATCGGCTTGAGGGTTGTGAATGGATTCAATGTGGTTGTGGGCTCCATGTGAATCAGGTGTGTTCATTTCAGTATAGCGCTCCTCAAGGAGGGGAGTTGGAATATCAGATGTTGTTTCGTCTTCGTCAAATTCATGTATATTATGATTGTGCCGTGTGAGGTGTGAAACGGCTTGATAGATCCCTATGTGTTGAGTCTTCGTGTACTGATGATGTTATGTGAGCAGGAGAGCTCTTGAGATTCATAGTATATATATCGCACCTTGTGCTCGAGTTTTGTAGCGTATGGCTCTATCAGCCTCCCCAGGATGGTATCATGCACTTAGCGTGCTTGTGACCGATATTCGGTAATTTGTAATGGGGAGCAATTCATCTCTGTGTATATCTCCTTGTGTGAATTTTATGATGGGATCGGGTGACACGCTGCCACGGGTATATTATTTGGATCGGGTTGCACGCCGCAACAGTGTGATGTTGAGTATGGTTCCCTATAATTATTTTTCTTGTGTCTTACTTCCTATTTTCTGAGGAAAGTTCATATTAGTTGTGTGAGTCGAGTAGTCCCTTCCTGAGTCATTTCCTTAAGTATCATGTTCGAGTTGTGGCCTATTGGCGTATTGTGGCATCGTGTGAGACTGATGGTCATGTATGGGGGTGATTTGTTGACTGAGCAGTTCATACTGGGTGAGACGAGATTTATGGATCAGGGATCGGTACGATAAGATTATGTGAAGTATATTACAGGACAATTACCATTATTTAGTTTGTAATGAGATGATGATTTTAGTCAAGGGGAAAGATTCAATGTTTGGTAACTCTGCAATTGGTTAGAAATTTCTACACGTCTCATCTTTGTGGTGGTATCGCCAGCATTATAGCAGGATGTGTGTGTGTGTGTGTGTGTGTGTGTGTGTATATATATATATATATATATATATATATATATATATATCATAAGGTGCATTGGGAGTATTAGATTCGTGGAATTTTGGCTATTAAGGTTCAGGGAATGTCATTATGGTTGGATAATGAAATATGCGGTGTATGGTGCTAAATTCAGCAAAGGTATGCAGTCATGTTTTGGTACCTCGTGTGGTAGTTGATACGGTGTTTATATATTGGAAACAGGCCTGACAGAGAATTTAAGGTGTTGGAACTAGGTTCTGAGCTTATTGTATGGATAAAAGAGGATATCTTCAGATTTGACCAAGATAATGTGCTCAACTGGGTTGTGGTAGCACGGGCAGGTACGCGAGGTGTTAAACAGTGATTTCAGATAACTCCAGAGCAGTTCTTAGCACCTTCGAGGACGAACGCATGTTTAAGTGGGGGAGAATGTAACGACCCGATCGGTCATTTTGAGCTCTAGCACGTCGTTCGGCAGTTTGAGGTCGTGAGCAGCTTCGTTTCAGGTATTATGACTCGTAGGCATGGTCAGAATTGAGTTTCAGGAAGATCATAGTCAATTTGGAAAGAAAATTCTCATTTCGGGAGCCTTAAGTTGGGAGAATTGACTAAGATTGGATTTTTGAGTAAACGACCTCATAATCAGGATTCGGAGGTTCCAGCAGGTTCGTATGACGATTTCGGACTTGGACGTATGTTCGGATCGGGTTTTGGATGACCCGGGAGCATTTCGGCGCAAATTGTAGAAGTTAGCATTTTAAAAGAAATTTCATAAGTCTGGGTTGAAATGCATTTCGGTGTTATTGATGTATTTTTGGGATTCCGAGTCTGGGAATAGCTCCGTATGGTGATTATGGAGTTGGGAGCGCGATTGGAAGTGAATTCGGAGGTCCGTAGGTCATTTTGAAGTCATTTGGCCAAAGATAGAAATTTGAAGATTTTTGAGAAGTTTGACCGAGAGTTTGACTTTTTGATATCGGGGTCGGATTCAAATTCTGAAAGTTGGAGCAGGTCGGTAATGTGGAATATGATTTGTGTGCAAAATTTGGGGTCAATCGGACGTGATTTGATAGGTTTCGGTATCAGATGTAGAAGTTTGAAATTTCAAAGTTCATAAAGCTTGAATTGGAGTGCGATTCATGATTTCGACGTTGTTTGATGTGATTTGAGGCCTCGAACGAGTTCGTATCATGTTTTGGGATGTTGGTATAATTGGTTAAGGTACCGAGGTCCTCGGGTGGATTTCAGAAGGCTAACGGAATGGATTTCGGGCCAAAATAGCTGCTGAAATTTCTGCTGCAAATCTGCTTTGGACAGCAACTGATGCATCGAAGAGCTAACTTTGAAAGCGTAGATATCAAAATCTATAAGGAATTTGAACATTTACGAAACGTAAAAGTTGTAGCCCTTGCATTCCAGTTTCTAGAAAGTTACACCATTCATGATTTGGATATTTGATTAGAAAGTTATGATCGACTGAAGATGGCTGGTGAAGTAGTTTCGACAGAATTTACTTATGCATGGAGCCGACTTTGGAAGCTCATATCTCGGAATATATAAAGAGTTATATGATGTACAACCTATCAAATGAAAGATCTTCGAGTCTAGTTTCTAAAACTTTGAACCGTTTGTTATTTATATATTTCTACAAGGAGTGATGAGCGTTTTAATAGAAGGTGTACAACAAGGGAAAATTATAATAGCATGTACAACCTGCACATCGCAAGGTACAACTCGATGAGGCCTGGGCGGATTGTTTTAAAAGCGAGTTTTGGCCCATTTCTTTCATACCTTTCATTTGGCTTGGATGATTTTGGAGAGCTCAAGGAGGGATTTTCACCAAGCAACACTAGGTAAGTGATTTCTTCCTATTTTTGAGTTAAATATGTGATGTTACATGGATTTAGACATGAAAAATTAGTATAAATTTGAGATTTTTGGGGAAGACCTAGAATTTAGAATTTTGGACTTTTACCATGAATTTGAGCATGAAAATTAGAGCAAATTGTATATTTGAGTTAGTAAATCTATGGGTCGAATTTATCTTCGAGAAATTTCAGAATTCGGGCACGTGGGTCCGAGGGCATTTTGGTCAGTTGGAAACTTATATAATTTGAATTGTTACAAGTATTAGCGTGAATTTTTATTGGTTTGGCCATTATTTGAATAGTTTTGGAGCGTTGTGCATCAGTTGGAGTCGTCAGAAGGGCTTGGAAGCCGGTTATGGAATTTCGGAGCGAGGTAAGTCTCCTTTCTAACTTTGTGAGAAGGAATTGTCCCCATAGGTGAAATAATTAATTATTTGCTACTATTTGTGGGGGCTACGTACGTACGAGGTGACGGGAGTCCGTGCGTAGCTACTATTATGCTTGTGTCCGGGTAGTCTAGGACCCACTAGCATGCTTTACGTGTTGTACCTGTGATCTTGCCAATAATATTAGACTGTTAATGCTGTCAAATTAGTAATTGATTACCTAAGAATGTTAGAGTTTACTTTTCTTAATCATTTAGAAAGAGAATTGATTATTCCGTGGGTAATTGTGTTCCTGATAAAGTTATAATATTTAAACATTATTAAACTTGGAAAATAAATTTCCAAACAAAGATTTAAATACTATTTTCGTGTTCCTTAAAAGAGAGTTTTTCCACTTTTTTAAGTAACTGCTTTCTTGATAAAAATGTGAACTTATTGTGTGAATATGTGTATCGATGGGTTCCTGAGTCGCATATATGATTCGCGAGCAGGATAACCCTATTATTTATATATGTTCGCGTCGCATGATCGATTCGCGAGCGGGGAAAAATAGATGCATCTATGGTTCGAGCCGTTTGACCCTTCGACAGTGCACATTTTATTATTGTTAGTCCGCGCCGTTCGACCCTCAGCATTTCTTGCGCATGATAATTGCTGCGTATTTTCTGTAATTATTCCCTGTTTATTGGCCTAAAAAGTTTTAAATTGCCAACTGAAATGACAAAGATTTAAAGTGTTAAATGTGAAAGAAGTTGATATTACTTATCCCTGATTTTATTAAATTTCCTATGATATTCCCGCTTAGTGTCTCACTTGATTATACTAAATTGACTTCTAGCAAGTGTCTAATTTGACCTCTCGTCACTACCTCTCTGAGGTTAGGCGGGATATTTACTGAGTACACGTTGTTTTCTTACTTAGGATACACTTGTTGTGCATATTTTATTGCACAGGTACTTTCACAACGATGTGGCCGGCTTGGAGACTTAGGCGAGCTGCATCATCCGGAGGCGATCCGCAGCTGACTGAGTCTCCCTCAGATGTATTTATTTTTATTTTAAATTCCTTGTCCAGTTGTATTTCTGACAAGCATTGTAGTATCTGTTTATTTCTTAGAAATTTGCTTATGCACTTGTGACACCGGGTTCTGGGATATGATTGGGATGTATTTTATTAAAATGGAATATTAGACTATCGTATTTACTTAGCGGATTTTATTCAGTTATTATGTAATAAAGTGAAAGGTAATGATTTCGAAAATGCTAAAACATAAAATTTAACTTAACCATTTAATGATTGGCTTACCTTACAGTGATGTCCGGCGCCATCATGACCTTATGGATTTTGGGTCGTGACAATTAGATAAGACAGGGGTTTGGTGATTTGAGACATGTCTTGGCATGGCATGTTAGGGTTTTGGTGATTTGAGACGTTAGATGGGACTAATAGTGACAACATAATTAACGGAAAACGGCTATCTACCCATAAAATTTATTAAAAATTGATTAGATAATAAACTTTGAAAAACGGGACAAATTTGAATTAGAACCATATTATATACTTAAAAAATGGATAATTAATGGATAATTAATGAGTTTAACTTTTACATTTGTAAAACTTCAATCAAATAGAGGGTTCCTCAAGTTTGGGAGACTAGAAATTTTCAAAAGTGATCGTATTCAAGAAGCCATAGAGAATATAGACCCATATGAGTTAACCCGATTTTTATCTTAAATATGGATCGGTTCACATGATATATCCATTTTGCATTACCCGTTTTCAGCCTGCCCATATCCGACTCGGCCCGCCCGTTTGGCATCCCTAGATGGGGTGAAAATAATACGGGCTAGCCGGTTTTCGGATTGGTAATTGAAAAATAGCTAGCGTTTTCAAAGTCATTGAAAAATAGCCACTATTTTGCTGCAACATAGAAAGTTCCAACATAATATACTGGAGATTGGTGCACTTGTGTATGAACTTCCAGCATATTATGCTGGAACTCCAGCACACTGAAAGTTCTAGCATAATATACTGGAGATTGGAGTACATGGGTATGAACTTCTTGCATATTATGCTGGAACTCCAGCACACGGAAAGTTCCAGCATAATATACTGGAGATTGGAGTACATGGGTATGAACTTCTTGCATATTATGCTGGAACTCCAGCACACGGAAAGTTCCAGCATAATATACTGGAGATTGGAGCACCTGTGTAGGTACTTCCGACATATTATGCTGGAACTCTAGTATATTATGCTTGAA
Source organism: Nicotiana undulata (assembly GCA_005239495.1). Taxonomy (NCBI): domain Eukaryota; kingdom Viridiplantae; phylum Streptophyta; class Magnoliopsida; order Solanales; family Solanaceae; genus Nicotiana; species Nicotiana undulata. Next base: position 77,187 of record ML250587.1, read on the forward strand.
GTTCACATGTAAAAAATTCGAACTCCAATATATTATGCTGGAATATTTTATGATTTTGAACAATGTTTTCGTTTAATTTATCTTAACATGAAAAGTGACTAAATTTCGATTACTTTTGAAACTGTAGCTATTTTTTTAGTTATCATTTATAAATCTGACTAATTTTTAATTTCACACTTCTAGCCAAACACATAATTAATCCAACCCGATTCATTTACAAAACCAACCTCTAAAATAAGCCTCCACCCTATGCAGATTCCTAATTGGGTGAAGTCAATTGTATGTCTGTCTTCGGAAAAAGTTTTTGCAAACAGAAACAGAAACTGAAGAATAAAAATTTTCGAGCCCAAGAGAAAATTGTGTTTCTTTAAGGAATTTAATCCCCTCACTGTTGTCCAAGATTATTTGCTTAATTTCTCCCATGACAGAACTGGACACTATTCTTTAATACCGGCAAAGAAAATTATAGAATTTCGACGAACTCAACAAACGAGAATAAACCACACTTATACTTATGTTTTGCTTTGAAAATAATAATGCAGAAGATGAGGGAAGAGTTTTTAGATTTTTGGTGGTGAAAATTTAGGCTACTCCTCTGTATTTATAGCCAACGATTTAGGCTTCAACAGGTGCCAAGATACCTGTTCGTTTGACATGTGTATGTTGTGTTAGTCGCGAATTTGACCGTTGAGAACTGCGAATTTGAAATTAAAATTCCGTGAAAAAATATTAGAAAAGAAATTATATAACGGAAAACGAGAAATAAATTTGGTCCAAAAAATTATCAATCAATCATATCAATTGACCAAACTCGAAGCCGAAGCCGAGCCGAGCGACGACGCGCGTGGCACCACTTCTTCCTAACTCTTTAAGGGGTCGTTTGGTAGAGTGTACAAGAATAATGTTGAATAAGGTGTATTAGTAATGCTGGTATTAGTTATGCTTGCATTAGTTATGCTGGTATTAGTTATGCTGACATATTTCTTATATATTGTTTGGTTAGATGTATTAAAGCATTGCACAATTTCTAAAGAATTGCTTGTTTACAAAAATACCCTCATAACCAATCCATCACTTTATCTTTTTAGAAGAAACATATGTTAAGGAATGTTTGTATATGAAAAAGGTTTAAACAAATTATTTGATTTCTCTACATATATTGTAGTAAAGAACTTAATATTTTTTTATAAAAAAGAATTTTTTTTATTTACTAGGGATATAATTTTATTTCTCACCTTTTTGGAATTTCAAACTTGCATTATATAATAGCATATTTTAATCAAGTATAAATTTTGAAGAACATTTTTGTCTTTAACTAAGTTAATGCATGCATTAAAACCCATTGCATTGTTAATACCGTGGTTTCTTATGCATTAGTTATGCATAAGATAATACCACATAGGGTGTATAACTAATGCTTGCATAACTAATGCATATGTTCAAAAAGTGTACCAAACAAAGAATTACTAATACAGAAAGCTAATGCATGCATTATTTTACCTAATGCATCCTACCAAATGACCCCTAAGAGTTAGAAGATGTGATTCTCTATATAAGTACAAGTATTTTTTTTTCTAATTTTTGATGAGGGACAAAGTACATTAGTAAAGGAAACAACTTCAAATTTTTCGTTCTCCATTTTTCATTCACGCTTCTATCTAGTTAGATTAAAAAAAGACAATAGGGGTATACTTAAACAATATTTGAAAGTAAAAAAAGTAAATATGACCGTTTTCCTTTTTAAATATAAAAAGGTCTCTATATCTTATTACATTTATGCTTTTGTGTACGTGACTGGTCACTAATCCCTTTTTTATGTTTTCACTTGCATCCAATGTAGGCATCTTAGCATAATGGACTCTCAAAGCAAGACCCTCCGCTGTCACTGATTCCGGAGCATTTTCACTTTTGAACTCTTTCCGGCTTCATTCTACCCGTTCTTGAATGTTAAGGAGATACAAAATTCAAATTTGATGAGTTTAATATGAGTTCGAAAGTTAGATATATTTATTGGACATTTTACCAATCTTTTATATATATATATAATAATGAATTCTGTTGAACCATCAAATGTGTTGTGAATATATATTAGTCAAGACATGATCACTATGAAATTAAGTTTTACTTTGCTTTACCAAATTTGTTCTCTTTAGTCCAATAGGGTAAAGAGTTCTGTCAACCTTTGGGTAAAATATGCTGGCTACGTGACCGTCCAAAAGAGCGACACGTGGAAGCTAGGACGGGGGATAGCCAAAATCGAAAGCAACGGTCTCGTCTGTCACCGGAAAGAATAACTCTCATAAGGATGCAATAAATACTCTTCGCCCAGTAGTATTTAATGGAGAATATTGCACATCATTAAGTACGTTGCTCCATACAAGGAATTTGACATTTATGCTCACCGTTACATATTCATCAATGATGTTACGACCCGAAATTCCCACCATCGGGACCGTGATGGCGTCTAACGTTGAACCCGCTAGACAAGCCAACATGTTTAATCATATTTACTAAAATATTAATATTAAATAATAACAGGTAAGAGTCAACCTTCCATAAATAACAGCTTAAGAATAAGAACAGAAGGAGGGATTACATAACTAAATCCACAACTTAACAAAATACTTAATTTAGCCAACCCGGATCTTTGGAGTCACAACTCACGGACTGTTTAAGAATAGTACACAAAATAGTCTGAAAGAAATAATACATATGTTGCTGAAGTACAAAAATAAGAAATGAGACGGAATAAAGAAGGGGACGCCAAGGCCTGCGGACGCCTGCAGGTCTACCTTAGTGTCTCTGGTGGACTGAAGGATACTCCCTCGATCAGTGTCCACTGGGCTGCACAACATAAAGAAGTGCAGGTGTAGCATCAGTACAACCGACCCCATGTACTGAGTAAGTGCCGAGCCTAACCTCGGCGAAGTAGTGACGAGGCTAGGGCATGACAAATAATAAACACCCGTGCAATTCAATAATATTTATTAGGAATAACGACAGGAAAATAACCAGTTAAGTGTAAAACGGGGGAGAGCATGATGGGGACAAGGGGAAAAAAATTACTGAATCACAGAACAAAGCAACAGTCTAAGTATCAAAAATAGCACATGAAGTAAACACATAGAACAAACAAGTACACGACATCACCCTTCATGCTTTATTCTCATCCTCACCAAAACAAGTGCACGACATCACCCTTTGTGCTTTTACTTTCATCCTCACCAAAACAAGTAAATAAATACACGGCATCACCCTTCGTGTTTTTACTCTCATCCTCACAATGCAATGAATAAATAAAACGGCACGACATTATCATTCGTGCCTTTAAATATTAAATCATGACACAGCATCACCCTTCGTGCTTTACACTCTCATCCTCACAATGCAACAAATAAATACACGGTATCACTCTTCGTGCTTTACACTCTTCCTCACCCAAACAATATCAAGAACAACAGTTTGGCAAGGAAAATCAATAACATGTATCATAATCACAACATCCCGGCAAGGGAACAACAGTAGAAATAAATACCGTCCCGGCAAGGGACACATCTATAACCAATCTCGCTCAAGTGTCAAACTTAAAAAAATAATCCTCAACCGAAAAATTAATCAACAGTGTTCACAACCAAGTATTTCCAACAATTGAATAACCTCCAAAATTAAATCTACTTCATAACACATTAAATAACGAAGAAAAACACATATATCATAAAGACCGACTCACGGGCATGCTTGACAATAATGCATAGGTACTCGTCACCTCACCTATACATTGAACATGGGATAAACACGTAGCACATATGACTCAACACCTATTCCCTCAAGCTAAGGTTAGGCCAAACACTTACCTCGATGCCACGAACACAATTCAAGCCTCAACTACCGCTTTACCTCTTTATTTCACCACCAAATCGTTCGTATCTAGCCACAAGTTACTTAATTATATCAATAATTGCTAAATAAATAAATTCTAATGGATGGAAATGAGTTTTCTAAAGTTTTCCCCAAAAAGTAAAAAATCGACCCCAGGCCCGCTCGGTCCAAACCCGAAATTCAGATCAAAATCCGATTACCCATTCACCCCCGAGCCTGAGTATATAAATGGTTTTGGAATCTGACCTCAATTTGAGGTCTAAATCCCAAAATTTCAATATACTTAGGTTTTATCCAAAATTCCCAATTCCACCATGAAAACCCTAGATTCTAAGATAAAATCTTGTAATAAGAAGTTAAGGAGTAAGGAAAATGAGTTAGAAATCACTTATTAATATTTTGGAGAACAAAGAGTGTTTGAAAAATCGCCTCTTATGTTTTTAGTGTTTGGAAAAATGAAAAATAACTGAAAATCCCGTTTAAATATACCCCCCACAGGCTCCCCACCGCAGACCGCACAAAAGGGGACCGCTGTCGCAAAGGCTCTTCCGTGGACCGCACATAATCGACTGCGGCCGTGAAGGATTTCCGCGGACCGCACAAAATCGACCGCGGCCGCGAAGGCCCTCCGCGAACCGCACAAGGATGACCACGGACCGCACTGGCGGGTTCAGAGATCTGCACTTCTCTGAATCTGCAACAACCCTGTTTTAAGCCTAAAAACATCCCGGGACCTACCCGAAACTCACCCGAGCCCTCGGAACTCCAAACCAAATGTGCACACAACCTCGAAAACATCCTACGGACTTATTCGTGTAATCAAATCACCAAAATAACATCAGAACAACAAATTAAACCTCAAAATCCATGAAGATTCTCAAAACTTTCAAAACTTCCAATTTTGCATTTTTTTATCCGAATCACGTCAAACGAAGTCTGTTTCTTACCAAACTTCACAAATAACACACATAAATCAAATCGAACCTGTACCGGGCTTCGGAACCAAGATACGGGACCCGATACCATAAATTTCACATAGAATTTCATTTTCAAAAACCATTATATTTTTCAGAAAACAATTTTCTTTAAAAATTCCTTTCTCGGACTTGGGACCTCGAAATTCGATTTCGGGCACACGCCCAAGTCCCATATTTTCCTACGGACCCTCCGGGACCATCAAATCACGGGTCCAGATCCGTTTACCAAAAATATTGACCAAAGCCAACTTTACTCAAATTTCAACACAAAAATATCATTTTCATTAGTTTTTCTCATAACGGCTTCCCGGCTACACGCCTGGGTTACGCACGCAAATCGAGGTAATATAGAAGGAGGTTCTCATGACCTCGGAACACAGATTTAGCTAGAAATACACAGGATGACCTTTTGGGTCATTACAATCTCCACCTCTAAAACAAACGTTCGTCCTCGAACGGACATAGAAAGATACCTGAATCGGGGGAAAAAATGGGGATATCGGCTCCGCATATCGGAATCGGACTCCCAACTACCGAAGGATAACTCTTCGATCTCAACTGACGAACCTGCCGGGCTAATATGGCTACCGGTTTTTCCTCATAAGTCAAATCCTTGTCCAACTGGACACTGCTGAAGTCAAGTGCATGAGTGGGATCTTCAATATACTTCCGAAGCATATATACATGAAACACCGGATGTACGACTGATAAACGTGGTGGCAAAGCAAGTCTATAGGCCACCTCTCCTACCTTCTCAAGAATCTCAAAGGGACCAATGTACCTAGGGCTCAACTTGCCCTTCTTCCCGAACCTCATCACGCCCTTCATAGGCGACACCCGAAGCAATACCAGGTCTCCTATCATAAATGCCAAATCACGAACTATGTGGTCTGCATAACTCTTTTGCCTGGACTGAGCTGTACGAAGTCTATCCTGAATGATCTTCACCTTGTCCAAGGCATCCTGAACTAAGTATGAACCCAACATCTAGCCTCTCCCGGCTCGAACCACCCAACTGGCGACCGACACCGCCTACCATACAACGCCTTATAAGGATCCATTTGAATGCTCGACTGGTAGCTGTTGTTGTAGGCAAACTCAGCTAAAGGCAAAAACTGGTCCCATGAACCTCCAAAGTCAATGACACATGCTCGCAACATATCCTCCAACATCTGAATAGTGCGCTCGGACTGCCCGTCCGTCTGAGGATGAAACGTTGTGCTCAACTCAACCGTGTGCCCAACTCACGCTGAAATACTCTCCAGAAATGGGAGGTAAACTAAGTACCTCGGTCGGAAATAATGGACACGGGCACACCATGCATGCGAACAATCTCCCTGATGTAGATCTTTGCCAACTTCTCCGAAGAATACGAAACTGATACGGGAATGAAGTGTGCTGACTTGGTCAGCCTATCCACAATGACCCACACCGCATCAAACATCCTCTGAGTCCATGGGAGCCCAATTATGAAGTCCATGGTAACACGCTCCACTTCCACTCGGGAAGCTCAATCTGCTGCATAAAACCACCGGGTCTCTGGTGCACGTACTTAACCTGCTGACAGTTCAAGCACCGAGCTACATATGCCACAATGTCTTTCTTCATCCTCCGACACCAATAATGCTGCCGCAAATCCTGGTAAATATTTGCGGCGCCCGGATGAATGGAATACCGGGAACTATGGGCTTCCTGCAATATCAACTCACGAATATTGTCAACATCAGGCACACAAATACGGCCCTGCATCATCAAGACTCCATCATCATCAATTGTAACCTTTTTGGCACCTCCGTGCCGGTCCGTATCTCTAAGAACACATAAATGACGATCATCATACTGCCGGTCTCGAATACGATCAAACAATAAAGAACGGGCCACAGTATAAGCTAAAACACTGCCAGCCTCAAAAACATCCAATCTCATGAACCGATTGGCTAAAGCCTGAACATCTATAGCAAGCGGTCGCTCCCCGACCGGTATATAGGCAAGACTACCCATGATGGCTGACGTCCGGCTCAAAGCATCGGCCACCACATTGGCCTTCCCCGGATGATATAGAATGGTAATGTCATAATTCTTCAACAGCGCTAACCATGTCCTCTGCCTCATATTCAACTCTTTCTACTTAAACAGATACTGCAAACTCTTATGATCAGTGAACACCTCACAGGATACACCATACAGGTAATGCCTCAAAATCTTCAGCGCATGTACAATGGCTTCCAACTCCAAATCATGAACTGGATAGTTCTTCTCATGAATCTTAAACTGACGAGAAGCATAGGCTATAACTTTGCTATCCTGCATCAACACTGCACCAAGTCCCACCCGTGAAGCATCACAATACACGGTATATGGCCCCGAACCTGTGGGAAAAACTAACACCGGTGCCGTGGTCAAGGCTGTCTTGAGATTCTGAAAGCTCGCCTCACACTCATCATACCACCTTAACTGGGCACCCTTCTGAGTCAATCTGGTCATTAGGGCTGCAATAGATGAAAATCCCTCCACAAATCGACGATAATAACCTGCTAAGCCCAAGAAGCTCCGAATCTCTGTAGCTGAGGTGGGTCTAGGCCAATCTCTGACTGTTGAAATCTTCTTGGGATCCCCCTGAATACCCTCTGCCGACACCACATGACCTAAAAATGCTACCAAACTCAACCAGAACTCACACTTGGAAAATTTGGCATACAACTGACTGTCCTTCAGAGTCTGGAGGACGACTCGAAGGTGATGCTCGTACTCCTCCCGGCTGCGGGAGTATATCAATATATCATCAATGAAAACAATAACAAACGAGTCCAAATAGGGCCCGAACACTCGGTTCATCAACTCCATAAAAGCAGCTGGGACATTTGTCAACCCAAATGATATCACCAAAAACTCATAATGTCCATACCGAGTGTGGAAAGTTGTCTTAGGGAAATCGGATGCCCTAATCCTCAATTGATGGTAGCCAGATCTCAAATAAATCTTGGAAAACACTGTGGCATCCTGAAGTTGGTCGAATAAATCATCAATCCTCAGCAAAGGATACTTATTATTGATAGTAACCTTGTTCAATTGCTGGTAGTCAATACACATCCTCATTGTGTCATCTTTCTTCTTAACAAACAACACCGGGGCACCCAGAGAGGAAACACTAGGACAAATGAAGCCTTTATCAAGCAAGTCCTGTATCTGATCCTTCAATTCCTTCAGCTCTGGCGGGGCCATATGATATGGCGAAATGGAAATGGGCTGAGTGCCCGGAGCCAACTCAATGCAAAAATCAATATCCTTGTCGGGTGGCATATCCGGCAGGCCAATAGGGAATACCTCTGGAAACTCACGAACCACGGGCAAGGACTCCATAGAAGGAACCTCGGCACTAGAATCACGAACATATGCCAAATAGGCCAAACAACCCTTCTCGACCATGCGCCGAGCCTTTATATATGAAACTCTGTCGGAAGAATGACTAGGAGTCCCTCTCCACTCCAATCGAGGTGCTCCCAGTAAGGCCATGGTCACATTCTTGGCATGGTAGTCCAGAATAGCATGGTAGGGAGATAACCAATCCATCTCCAAGATGACATCGAAATCAACCATATCAAGAAGTAAGAGATCTACATGAGTCTCCAGACCACCAAACAACTAAGCATGAACAGTAGACTCGATCTACCACAATACAATCACCCACCGGTGTAGATACATATACAGGAGTACTCAGGGAATCATAGGGCATAATCAGATAAGGAGCAAAATATGAAGACACATAGGAGAATGTCGGATCAAATAAAACCGAAGCATCTCTGCTGCAAACTGAAACCATACCTGTAATAACTGCATCAGAGGCCTCAGTCTCAGGTCTGGTGGGAATAGCATAGCATCGGGGCTGAGCCCCACCAATCTGAACATCCCTGGTTCGACCTACAGCGGCCTAACCTCTACCTATCATGGCCTGTCCTCCACCTCTAACTGTTTGGCCTCCACCTCTGGCACCTCGAGCTCCACCCCTAGCTGGCTTAGGGGGTGGGGGTGCGCCTGGTGCGGGAATTATAGAACGGGAACCCTAATGTGGAGAACCACTAGAAGCTCGAGGGCAATACCTAGCAATATGTCCAGGAACACCACAAGAGTAACAAGACCTCTGCTGGTGAGACTGTTGGCCCTGAAACTGTCCTTGTCGACCAGAATAGCCACTCTAAAAGCTCTGAAGTGGCGGTGCACTGATAGAAGCTGGTGGAGCACTGCGGGATACCTAAAGGGTTGACTGGAATGGTCTGGGAGGATGACCTCTGCCAAAAGAATCTCTGCCTCCAGATGAGGCTCCACTGAATCGGCCAAAATGGCGAAGCCTCTTGTCAGACCCCTGACCACTACCCTGTGATAATACCATCTCAATACGCCTGGCCACATTGGTCGCCTCCTGAAATGAAATATCGGTACCTGCCTCTCTGGCCATCTGTAGTCTAATCGGCTGAGCTAGTCCCTCAATAAACCTCCTCACTCTCTCTCGATCAGTGGGGAGTATCATAATACCATGTCTATCCAAAGTGATAAACCTGGTCTCGTACTGGGTGACTGTCATAGAGCCCTGCTGGAGATGCTCAAACTGCCTCCGAAGATCCTCTCTCTAGGTAACTGGTAGAAACTTCTCCAAGAACAACTCGGAGAACTGAGACCAAGACAACGACAAAGATCCAGCTGGCCTGGTCAAGAAAATATCTCTCCACCAAGTCTTGGCGGTACCAGAAAGGCGGAATGTATAAACATCAACCCTATTGGTCTCTACTATCCCCATGTTCCGAAGAACCTCATAGCAACTGTCCAAGTAATCATGGGGATCCTCTGATGGTGCACCAGTAAAAGTAGTAGGAAATAACTTGGTGAACCGATCCAATCTCCACAAGGCATCGGCAGACATAGCTGCTCCCTCAACTACCTGTGCCACAATACCCGGCTGAGCTGCTCCAGTTGTCTGAGGTGCTGGAGTCTGGAACTGAGAAGCTAACTGCTTTGGTGTGGGGGTAGCAGGAGTCTGGGCCCCTCCCCCAGACCGAGAGACGGCTGGTGCAGTAGGAAGTAGACCGGCTTGATCCACGCTCTCCATAAGGCCCACTAAGCGGACCAGAGTGTCATGAAGTATCAGGGTGGCAATGAACCCCTATGTGACCTGAGCTAGTCCGACCGGAACCGTCTGAGCAGGAACCTCATCGGCAAAATCTACATGTGGTTCCTCTACCGGGGCTGAGCCCTGCCCTTGCCTCGGCCTCTAGCACGGCCTCGGAGCTGCAACTGGAGGATCGGGATGTTGATCGGTAGATGAGGAAGCACGCGTTCTCGCCATCTACAAGAGAGTAGAATAGAAACTCAGTTAGCATTTAGAACTCAAATCGCACGACAGAGAAGAAAAGATGTGAAGTTATTTATAAATTTGCAGCCTCTGGGGATAAGTACATACGTCTCCGTACCGATCCCTCTGACTCTACCAAGTTTGTCTGTGACTTGTGAGACCTAGGCAACCTAGAGCTCTGATACCAACTTGTCACGATCCGAAATTCCCACCATCGGGACCGTGATGGCGTCTAACGTTGAACCCGCTAGACAAACCAACGTGTTTAATCATATTTAGTAAAAACCATTATATTAAATAATAACAGGTAAGAGTCAATCTTCCATAAATAACAACTTAAGATCAAGAACAGAAGGAGGGATTACATAACTAAATCCACAACTTAACAATTCTAATGCATGGAAATGAGTTTTCTAAAGTTTTCCCCAAAAAGTCAAAATTCGACCCCGGGCCCGCTCGGTCCAAACCCGAAATTCGGACCAAAACCCGATTACTCATTCACCCCCGAGCCTGGGTATATAAATGATTTTGGAATCCGACCTCAATTTGAGGTCTAAACCCCAAAATTTCAATATTCTTAGGTTTTATCCAAAATTCCCAATTCCACCATGAAAACCCTAGATCCTAGGATGAAATCTTGTAAAAGAAGTTAATGAGTAAGGAAAATGAGTTAGAAATCACTTACTAATGTTTTGGAGAAGAAAGAGTGTTTGGAAAATCGCCTCTTGTGTTTTCAGGGTTTTGAAAAATGAAAAATAACTGGAAATTCTGTTTAAATATACCCACCCCGCAGGCCCCCCACCACAGACCGCACAAAAGGGGACCGCGGTCGCGAAGGCTCTTCCGCGGACCGCACATAATCGGTCGCGGCCGCAAAAGCCCTTTCGCGGACCGCACAAAATCGACCGAGGCCGAGAAGGCCCTTCGCGGACTGCACAAGGACGACCACGGACCGCACTAGCAGGTTCAAAGATCTGCACTTCTCTGAACCTGCAACAGCCCTGTTTTAAGCCTAAAGACATCCCGGGACCTACCCGAAACTCACCCGAGCCCTCGGAACTCCACACCAAATATGCACAAAACCTCGAAAACATTCTAAGGATTTACTCGTGTAATCAAATCACCAAAATAACATATAAAACAACGAATTAAACCTCAAAATCCATGAAGATTCTCAAAACTTTCAAAACTTCAAATTTTGCATTTTTTATTCGAATCACGTCAAATGAAGTCCGTTTCTTACAAAACTTCACAGATAACACACATAAATCAAATTGAACCTGTATTGGACTCCGGAACCAAGATACGGGCCCGATACACAGGTTTCACATAGAATTTCATTTTCATAAACCATTATATTTTTCAGAAAACAATTTTCTTTAAAAATTCCTTTCTCGGACTTGGGACCTCGGAATTTGATTCCGGGAACACGCCCAAGTCCCATATTTTCCTACGAACCCTCCAGGACTGTCAAATCATGGGTCCGAGTCCGTTTACCAAAAATGTTGACCAAAGTCAACTTTACTCAAATTTCTACACAAAAATATTATTTTCATTAGTTTTTCTCATAACGGCTTCCCGGCTACACACCCGGGCTGGGTACGCAAATCGAGGTGAGATGGAAGGAGGTTTTCATGACCTCGAAACACAGATTTAGCTAGAAATATACGGGATGACCTTTTGGGTCATTACAAATGACCCTCATAATTGACATTAAAGAAGGGCGCGATCCTAAGACCTCCTTTCCTCGACGTAGCTATAAATAGTGAGCTTTGTCATCATTGTAAGGACACGAACACGAATTTTCTGGCAAGCTAATACGACAATCTACTGAAAGCTCTAATCAATTTTATCTTCTTATTTTCTCCTCTTGTTCTTATTAATATTACACCCGGAGGTTTCACTACCAGAGTATTTTTTTATATCATTTCGTCTTCCTATCAAGGCTAAGTTTATATATTGCCAATTATCTTGTTATTTTAGGATTGAATTAATTCACTTTTCTAGAAACCACGTATAAATTCAACTATACCGTACGAGTAAACAGTTTGGCACCCACCGGGGGGCTAGACAGCCGTGCAATTAAGTTGATTTTTGTCGTTTTTACTAACGTGTTTTGATTATTTTGTCTTAGAAGAAATCATAAGAAATGGCAGATAATGGTGATAACAACACGCACAATATCGAGGTTAGAAGGGATCAACCTCATTTCGAGGACTCAATCAATGACACCCATAACGAGAGGAATGCCGCCACGCCGGTGCATGACAGGCAATATCCTCGACATGTTCGGGAGACAACTCCCGATGATGCTGAGGAAGAACATGTCGTTGACGCGGTAAGGGTCCTACAAGAACAACATGCAACATGATAAAGTTATGAAGGAGTTGAAGTAGGCGCTATTGGAGGCTTCAAATAATGTGAATAGACGAGATCCGGTTCCTTTTGGCGCTCCCATGAATCAAACAACGCAGAGGGTCGACAACAACATCCCAAGGGCGAAGTTGGCTCCGATGGGGTTGGGGGGAGCTTGTTCAGCCCCAATAATGAATACGATCCTTTCAAGAATGAGCTCTTACGGTTTATGAGGCAATGAACGCCAGCATGGACCAAATCCAGGGCGCAACACCGGTGCTAAAAGGTTTGGACTTAACGCGGTATACTCAATTGCCATACAAGCCAAGTGCGATACCATATTTAATTCTGAAGCGGTTTAAAATTCATGATGTGCCAATGTATGATGGAACTTCAGACCCTCAGGAGCATATTACCACCTATACAGCAGCAATGAAGGGAAATGATTTAGCTCTTCATGAAATTGAATATATTTTGTTGAAGAAATTTGGAGAGGCGCTCACGAGGGGAGCCTTGACATGGTATTCATTATTAATCGAGCATTATAGATTCCTTTGAGATGCTCGCAGACTCTTTCATCAAGGCTCATGTCGGGACCAGAAAAGTGCAGGCCCGAAAGGCCGATATATTCAGGATTGTGCAAGGAGAGACCGAGTTGCTATGAGAGTTCGTTAACCGATCCCAGAAGGAGAGAATGTTTCTCCCGGCTATACCGGATGAATGGGCAGCTGAAGCATTCACCAAGGGACTGAATCTGAGAAGTTCAGACACTTCCCAAAAATTGAAGGAAATCCAGCTTGAGTTTCAAGCAATGACTTGGGCGGATGTCCACAATCGGTACGAATCAAAGATGATCAAGTTGGCTTTCCATCATCGACAAAAGGACGGGAAAAGAACAGAGAAAAATCAAAATACTATTTTCACATGGACACACGGTCTTCAAGGGGCCGAGTTTTGCCTTACGAACAGACCGAAGGCCACGATAGAGGCTTCCGCTCAGCGGACAGGTTCTCCATCGACAAAAGGATTGATCACAATCAGAACAATAAATCATTGCAGGATAAAGAAGCGTCAGGGGCGTGGGATCCTTCCTATCCCAAGCTGTCATAATACAATTTCAACGTTAGTGTAGTGGAGTTGGTGCCAGCCATGAAAAACATCAAAGAAGCATGGTTCCTGAAACAAATGAGATCTGATCCCAGCCAGAGGGATCCCAACTTGTGGTGTGAATACCACGGGACGGATGGCCACCGGACAAGGGACTGCTGACACCTCTAGGAAGAAGTGGCAATACTGTTGAAGAATGGCCATCTCAGAGAATTCTTGAGTGACCGAGCTAAGAACAATTATGGTCTTAATCGGGACAATGCGGAACCCTCGAAAGCAGGAGATTCCCTCGCCAAATTTTTTGCAGCAAAGAAGACAAAAGTATCAATAAACCATAACAAAAGGCTTCGGGAAGCCGCCGAAGATGATATCACTTTCACGGAGGAGGACACAGACGGATTGCTACAGCCGCACAACGACGCACTAGTGGATCCAGAAAGTTTGGCCAATATCATACAATGAAGAGCGTTGGAGCAAGCTAAACTCACCGGACGCATCATTACGGCCTTAGAACTCCTTTCCGGATTCAATCTCGCGAGCGTGACAACCTGAGGAGAGATTTTGTTGCCCAAAAACGCTGAAAGAGTAGTGAAAACAACTATTTTCGAAGTGGTAGATGGTGATATGGGGTATAAAATTATTCTACGAAGGTCGTGGTTGCACGAAATGAAAGTTGTACCATCAACATATCATCAATTGCTGAAGTTCCAAAGCCCGAAGAAGTTAAACATATAAGGGGTGAGCAACCGGGGGAAAGGGAGATGAATGCAATTTCGATCTCTAGTAGCACAAGAAAGGAACACGCGGAATAGCAAATAAAGGAACGTAGCACCCCGGAAAATTTTGAAGTACTTAAGCGCTATTAAGAAAGTTGATGTGTGCTAATTACATTATTTTGTATACTGACGAGGACTATTAATATGATGGATATTAATTGGATATGATAATAAGGCCTCATTTGTTTGCACTTAATGGAAGTTTGAATCTTAATTATTCAGATCTCAGATTTTAAGTGTGTTTGTTTTTAAAGTCTGAATCTTAATTATTTAGATCTTAATCATTAAGTGTTTTTGTTTTTTTACTTCACAACCACTTAATGGGTCTGAATAGGTCTGTATGATTAAGATCTATAACAGAGACTTAATTTCATTAAGATGTTATCATCCTTATTCATTATTAACTTCCGCCACCTCCCACCATTATCAACTACCACTATGCCGTCGCCACCACTGCCACACCACCATCATTATCAATCATATATAGCTGCCACCATTATCGACTATCACCACCCACCATCTCCACCATTATTTTCAACCACAATCAACACTCATTTACCTCAACTACCACAATTAACTACCCCATCACCATCAACAACCACAACCCGCAATGCCAATTATTATAACGTATCACCACCCACCACCACCTTCCACAATCACGACTACCACCACCACACACCATTATGAACTATCACCGCCCACAAACACCATCCTCAATCATAATCGCCACCATTACCAATCACCACTAGCTACTACCATGAACCACCACCATCAACCAAACTACCACCAATCACCGCCTCTAGTTGGCATTCACTGGTTAGCCATCACCACCAGCAACTAGCATATTTTTTAAAAATATATATTTTATTGATAGAATATTAGATTAATTAGTATTTTATTTGAATTTTATGTTTATTAATTTTCAAATAAAGATAAATCTTATCCATTCAAATGTTAAAATCAAGCAGTCTTAATCATTTAGTATTCAGATCTTAATACACGTCTTAATATTCACTTGTGTATTCAGATTCAAATGTATTAATCTTAATACACGTCTTGATATTCAGATTCAGGCGTCTTAATCTTTAAAAAAATGAGGCTTAAGTGCACGAGGCATATTATAAGTGATGTGGGGTCAAAGGAGATTCCTAAGTCTAAGTCAAGTTGGAAAGTACATGATAGACTAAAGTTCCAAATGAGTACGCACAATACCTAACTTTGGACGAGAATATCTACATATATGTAAGGAGTTATGTGATGGACAGCCTATCAAAAGAAAGATCTTTGATTCTAGTTTTTAGCGATTCAAATCGTTGGTCATTTAGACACTCCTACAAGAAGTTATGATCAAATTACCAAAGGCTGGAAATGAAGTACTGCCATAGCGTCCGGGTCCGGGCTTTGAAGATGAGTGAAGTGGGGATGCATCTGAACCCCAGAAATTTGGGTCTATAAGTACAAGGTCGGGTGAGAGGGCATTTTGGAGCTAGGATTTGGTGCTTTCATGGTGGATTTGACCTTTGGGAAAACTTATGAATACAAGGCGAGTTCTTATGGATATTTTAAGTTAATAATATCCTATTAATACTAGTATTAACATCATTCAATCTTTGACATACCTAGAAATCTTTCAAGTTGTTCAAGAACACCAAATTTTCCAAATATTGGATTTTTGAGGAAAAACATCAAGAAGGTAATCCTAGTGCTTCAAACTCATTTCTTATGAGTTGGTGAGAGTATTTATAATATTTGTTTCAAGTTGTTATAGTTGGAGAATTGAATTCACAAACCCTAGTTCATGGCATGAATATTGAGAAAATGAGAAGATGAAAAGTGTTCTTAGAAATGAAATTAAGGGATACGATGAACCTATAGAATCATTTTCTAGCTAAACTGAAAGTGTTCAACTAAGTAATCACCAAATAGATTATTTTGAAAATGTTGGTTAATAAAGACGATGAGTAGTAGTTTGGCGATGTTAGAGAATTAATGTAGTATCATTGATGACTTCAAATGGGTATTAGTTAATAAGAGTGGAGTTGAATATGCTAGTAAGTGAACCTATTCGACGATCTGAGTTGTTGGAGGCTTGTAGCCAACTTATGAGCCATAAATGGATATTGATCAATGTTTTAGGTCATATTTTGATGTAATTGTGATATCTATTGTAGATATCGACTTGTTGGTGATATATGAGAATTTTAATCAACGTTGGGACGATGGAAGAAGATTGAAAGCTTATGAATGTTAATAAAGCGAAAGCGAGGTAAGCTTATTAAAACTTACTCTTCTTGAGGGACTTTCTCTAAGAGCATATTTCGAGTTAATACTTAAGTTGTTTGCAAGTGTGCTTTCGTTCTTGTGGGAACAAATAAGTACGAACATCTCCATGTACAAAGATATTATGTTGCATATGTAGTGTCATGCTGTTTTATAAAATTTTATTTAAATCTTGTTGGAAAAATGACACTCAAGCTAAAATGTTATAAGTTTTTATCAAAACTTTTGTATTGACAAGAGTATACATATTTGAGTGTTAAAGATAAGTTTTTATGGAAAGTATTCCTTTTGGAAATTCATGAGCAGAATAGCACTTGTGGTGTCGTTTAAAGATTGATGTTAAATTGCTAAAGACTTTAACATGTAAAAGGTTGTTTATTTTATTTTTGTTTAAATGGATTAGAGTTTTTTTATTTAATGCTATCATTTGATAAAAATAGATCCTTTGAGGTTACTATGTGATGAATCTATTTTTGAAGTACCGGATATTTTGGGAGTTACTTGTGTTCACCGAGATTGATTTCGGATATATTCTGTTCGTTGTCATAAAACTACACGTTCCAGTGTAGGCGTAGATGGCCACTTTGTGGTATACACTACGGCATAGTGCTCTCCCTCAAGAGGGTACTATATTGTGCTATTATTATCATGGCTGAGTCGATTCATACGGCACTACGATGAGACGACCTGAGCAAGTAGGGTATATGATACTTGCCGCTAGGTACATAACCTAGCTGACCTTCTTATGTCGGTGATGGTATAGCACTCCTAGTGAAAGTTAAGGATGATTTTCTTATGTTTAGACCTAAGGAGCCGAACGTGATTTCAATGACTTAAAGCAAATGGAATTATTTTGTATGATTTATCCAAAAACTTGGGTTGATATAAATGTTTTAAAAGTTTATATTGTGGGTCATATTTCACTTGGCTTTTATTTTAAATGACAAGGATCATGAATTGATAAAATTTCTTATCGTTTTATATCAAATACTGATGCATTATTTTTATAAAGTTTGTCCGAAAAACTTAAGTTAGAGAGAGTCTATGACACTTATTGAGTACCGTTGGGGTGTACTCAGCCCTTAGGCGGCTCCAGGGCCCCGCTTACTTTACATGTTTCAGGATGAGGTATGATATGTGGCTTGCGGTTAGGATGACTCTATTCCTGAGGTATATGGTGAGACACCACTCGTATTTCGTGGTAGCTATCAATTTTTTTTCTTAATTTACGCTAGTCGAGTATTAACCCAAGTGTTTAATTCTATTTATTTGGTATAAAGGCTCCATAGAAAGTTGTGAAAGGTTGTAGTAACGAGGTTGTACTCGAAATACATGAAAGTATATTTATTTTACTTAGTCTCATTGTTATTATCATGAAAGATGTCATGTGTGATTTTGAATTGGAAAATATTTTATCATTTAACTTGAATAAGTATATGATTATCAAGGAGCTTCCGCAGTCAAATTGATTTTCATGCATATGATTTGGGTGCATCACATGATTTGGTTCGCTCGGGTAGGGTAATGTGCCGGGTGTCGGTCATGTAGTCTTAGGTCGTGACAAAGAATTTAAGCTAGATGAAGTTAGCCCGGGGAAAAAACGTCAAAATTTTACCAGTTGCTGAGATATTTTTACGTTCCAAAAGAGATGAATGCAACGAAATCCACAGCGGAAGAGCTTGATCAAGTTGCGTTGTTTGATGAATTCTTAGAAGTAAATTTCACTTGGGGATAGGACTGCATCCTGAGCTCAGGTCTGGATTTATAAAATTTCTTAAATCTAACGTCAATTGTCTTGCATGGTCGTATGCGGATATGACAGGTATCGCGATGGAGGTAGTCGTACACAAGTTAAGTTTGGATCCCAACGTACCTCCGGCAAGACAAAAAAAAGGCCCTATTGCAGAAGCAAGGAATAAATTAGTCAAGAAATAGGTAACTCGCTTACTTAATATGAGTTCGATCTGAGAGGTGAAGTATCCAGACTAGTTCAACTAATGTAGTAGTTCCTAAGAAGAACAATAAATTTTGATGTGTGTAGATTATAAAGATTTGAATAAGGCGTGCCCGAAAGAATCGTTCCCACTACCAAACATCGATCAAATGGTTGATGTTATGGCCGGGCACGAGTTAACGAGTTCCCTTGATACTTATTTCGGGTACAATAAAATTAAGATGACACCGGGGGATCGGGAAAAGACTTTGTTTATAAGGAACTTCGATACATATTGCTATAATGTGATGCCCTTTGGGTTGAAAAACACCGGAGCTACTTATCAACGACTCGTGAATAAGATGTTTGAAAAACAAATAGGAAAATTATGGAAGTTTATATAGACGATATGCTCGTTAAGTCTTTAAATGCAGGTGATCACCTTAAACATCTGCAAGAAACTATTGACATCTTAAGGAAGCATAATATGAAACTTAACCCAAGAAGTGCGCATTCGGGGTCAGCTCTGGTACGTTTATGGGATTTATGGTACCGCAAGAGGGATTGAGGTAAACCCCGATAATCAAGGCAATCGAGGACATCCCGGACCAACTGTCAAGCGTGAAGGAAGTCCAAAGACTTACATGGAGATTTGCCGCTTTGAACAAGTTTATATTCCGGTCATCAGAAAAATGCCACCGTTTCTTCGCACTGCTCAAAAAGAAAAATACTTTTGAATGAACCTCGGAGTGCCATCAGGCTGTGAGAGATTTGAAAAAGTACTTGTCCATCCCTCCATTGCTTTCGAAACCAAAAGAAGGTGAAACACTGTTAGTCTACCTCGCGGTCTTCAAAGTCGCAGTAAGTGCAGTTTTAGTCCGTGAGGACGAAGGTACGTAATCTCCCATTTATTACATTAGTAAAATTATAACGGGAGCAGAACCTCGCTACCCCATTTGGAGAAACTGGACTTAGCTTTCGTAGTCGCCACTCGGAAGATGATGCCCTACTTCTAATGTTACCCGATAGCCTTGGTGACCACTTTCCCTTTGCGGAACATCCTTCACAAACCCGAGCTCTCGGGTAGATTGGCTAAGTGGGCCTTCAAAATGAGTGAGTTTGACATAGAACATATACCAAGGACTGCAATTAAGTCACAAGTCTTTGTTGACTTCGTGGCCGATTTCAGTCCGAGATTACTGCATATGGCAACCAAAGAAGCTGTGGTGTCGAAATTGACATCGGGGGTTTGGACCTTATGTACGGACGGAGCTTCCAATGTAAAAGGTTTCGGGCTTGGTATAGTATTAATCACGTGTTCGGGGAAACCCTAAGGCAAGCCATTAGAACGGCCCCTTTAACTAACAATGAAGTAGAGTATGAGGCTTTGATTACATGGCTCGAACTGGGCGGGGGACTCGATTCTTAGGTCATCGAAATCAAATGCGACTCACAACTGGTGGTAAATAAGGTCTGCGGGATCTTCGAAACCAAATAGGAGCGCATGCAACAATATGTGGTAAAGGTCCAGGCTCCGTTTGGTGTGATTTTGGGAGTGGTCGATTACTCATATCCCGAGGTAAGATAACGCAAAAGCGGATGCATTGTCTAACCTTGGATCATCGCAAAGGGATATGCGAAAATCATTCTAGCGCATATTCCTTAGTGCAGAAGTTGGTAAGGGTAGGATATTATTGGCCCCGTATGGAACAAGATGCCGAAGACTTTGTACGAAAGTGTGATAAGTGCCAACGCTACGCACCAGTGGTACATCACCCGATAGAATTGTTGCATTTGGTTATGTCCCCGTGGTTGTTCATGAAATGGGGGATGGACGTCGTCGGGCCACTGCCGCGGCCCCAGGAAAGGTAAGAATTTCTTTTGATTTTGACAGACTATTTTTTTAAGTGGGTGGAAGCAGGTCCTTATCAAAAGTTCGACGAGTGCAAAGTGGTGAATTTCTTGTGGGAAAATATAATTTGCATGTTCGTAATACCAAAAGAGATAGCATGCGATAATGGGTCACAATTTATTGGTGTAAAAATCACAAAGTTCCTCGAAGATTTTAAAATAAAGAGGATCTCATCTTCACCCCTACCATCCGAGCGCAAATGGTCAAGCGGAGTCAACAAACATATTGATTATACAAAACCTCAAGAAAAGGTTGGAAGTGGCTAAAGGTAATTGTCCCAAGGAATTACCCGGAGTCTTACGGGCAAACGAACAACGGCCAAATCGAGCACAGGAGAAACTCCTTTTTCCCTTGTGTATGGAGCAGAAGCTTTAACCCCGGTGGAAGTAGGGGAACCCACCTTGAGATATTTCCAAGCAAGTGAAGAATCAAACAATGAAGCAATGTTAGTCAACTTGGAGATACTCGATGAGCGCAGGGACTTGGCGCATGTGAGAATGACAGCCCAAAAGCAGAGAATGTAGCAGTATTATAATTGAAGAGCCAACCTCTGTTATTCGAAAGTATGAGGCTTGGTGCTAAGGAAAGTAACTTAAAGCACCCGGGAGCTCAGCGCAGAGAAGCTAGGTCCAACATTGGAAGGCCCCTACCGGGTTTCAGTTGTCATCGGAAAAGGTTCATATGAACTAGAAAACCAAGATGCAAAAAAGTTGCCCAGCAATTGGAACGTGGCACACCTCAAAAGATATTATTGCTGATGAACATCACTTGAACTAAAGGTATGTGCTGCACTCTTTTTTCCTTCGTCCAGTTTTTGTCCCAATTAGGTTTTTCTGGAAAGGGTTTTAATAAGGAAACAACAGAAAACATACTTCGAATAAAGATCCAACAACAATAATAAGACCTTTAATATCAAGGCACACAAGCAAACGATCCACTCTAGGACAATTAGATAATCTTTTGCTTTATAGCCAAATTCCCACTGAGAAGCTAAGTTTGCTATCGAGCAAAGGTTACTCGACCGTTCACGAGTATAAACCACTAGAGGGTTGTTAGATAGTCATTCGCTTGATAGCATGAATTCATGAGGGAAAGTAAAGTGTGTTACCGAGTTAAGGATTAACTAGCAATTCATTAGTGGGATCCACGAAGGTACAAGTCTTCTAGTGTTAATTCACATTCTTCACATTTAAACACTAGGGAGGGGGGGAGGGGGGGGGGGGCGATAAGAGGATACGAAAACAATGATTGCCACATCGATCAGGAAGCAAAAATCGAAAAATTGTATCATCAAGACCGAGGACTGCGCGACTAGCCCCGTAGAAACAAGTTGTACAAGTTAGCCACAAGTAATGGCAATTTTTTTTTTCAGCATAACAAATGCTTATGCACCTTTTGAAAATAGAAGGAATAAAATGAAGTCCTTTTGTTTTTATCTTATTTCTTGTCTGAACGATGAGTTAACTTTGTCATTTGAAAGTAAAATAAATACTTCAAATACTAGTGTCGTAATGAACAGGAGACGTCCTCTTCAAGAGCACCGTAAACATAAAAGGGCCCTCTCTTATAAAACCCTCAAGTTAAAGGGTTGATTTCGGAAGAACTCATGCCCGAAATCAAAATGTGTAGACATGTAATTTTTTACCCTCCCCGAGATTTTACACATTTTAGCGTATAAATATTTAGTTTAGGTCTAATATCGTTATTTTAACTAGTTTTGACTCTTTTACTTTATTGTATCACAAAAATAAAAATTACAAAAATATTTCTCTTTTATTTAGCTAATTAATATTTTATCTTGTTACTTTTAGTTCATCTACCTTACATAACATTCGAAAATACAAAAACAGTTCCACTTTGTCTTCAAGGGTATTAGTGTTTTTGGTAGTAGTATTATATTAATTTAGCGATGATTTTAACCTAATCCTATTTTTATTTCTAGTATGATATTTGAAAAATACCAAAAATAATTTTGTTTTAATGGTTAGTTTTATTTCAATAATTATTTCTACTTAATTAGGATTATTTAGTATATGTGGGTAATATTTTAGTCTTGTTCAATGAAAGAGTCAATTTGGGCTAAAACAATCCAATTTAAGCCCAAATCCGGAGCCCAATACCCAAAACCCTAATAAATCTTCAACACCCTTTTGTCTTCTTCAACCTCGGATACAACCTAACAGACCCTTATACTCCCTTCAGCACATCTCCACCCAAAGGACCTCAAGAAACCCCTAATTCCCACCCCCCAACCACCACCGCCTCCGCCGCTCTGTTGCCGCCCACAAAAGCTGACCCCTATCAGCCTCACTCGCTCATCTCCTCACCCTTAAACCCTGAAGAGAACCCAAACCTGCCAGAACCCCTATAAGTTACCACCACCGCCGACAACAATCGCCGACACCATCCCCATCAACAGCCAGCCATAACAGCCCATACCCCTCTTCTTCTTCTCCACACCACCCACTCCACCCTCAAACGACCATTTATAGCCGCGGACCTCTGTTAGTTTTGTCGCCGTTTCCTACCAGTTGCACCAACCACAGCCTCCGCCCCCCGCTATCAATTCCAGCCGCTCCACCTTCCCTCTTCCACTCTCTTCTGACCTCACCCTCTCCCCCCCCCCCCCC